>CABHPP010041841.1:0-10309 GCA_902168425.1 Peromyscus attwateri | reverse complement strand
TTTTTTTTTAGGAGGGGGGACTCTAAAATGTTACAGTCAGTGACTAATTAGTCACCTATGCCTCTTGGTAAAGCAGAAAAGCAGCCGTGTAGAGTGGAAGTGAGTTTTGCAAGATAACTCTGAGTAAATGCAGACAGGTATGCAAATCCGGGTTAATCCAGGTTCAAGGTCATGCTGTCAGATAGGAATTTCTTTCCTGTCCTAGACACAGCTCATCAAACAGCAGAGGCTACAGCCAGACAAATACTAATTAAGTCATGATCCTTGAGCTTGACAAATAATGAGGAGCAGTTAGGCTGCTGCTTGTTCTATCAGTAATCCTGTAGGACAGAATGCTGTTGTAGCAGGTAAGACAGAGTGTGTGACATGAGCAGCTGAGGTCTAGGACTGGGGTTTAAATATGCATTTCTGGTCACTTTAGTGAGGGATTGACCTCAGAGTAAAAACAAAACAAGGATAATGGAGTTACAGCTTCTCCTCATTTATACAATTTAAACACAAGTGCATTTATACATCTCTGTCGAAGAAGAGGCCTTTTTGTATCTAACTCAAATCTAATAAAGGGATTCTGTGACTTCTTAATGCACAATAAATGGCAAGTGATTTCAATCACGCCTAACTTGGTAACACCTCAGAACACAGAACTACCCATTAAAATGGTTAAGACAGGGCTCTGACTTAACTCACCTCTCTAATTGCTGTGTGCAGTTTCTAAACCCTGAGTACCCCTACTTCTGTACATTGTTTCAAAATATTCACACAGGCTTAAAATAAAAACTGCAATCTGAAGAGGAAAAAAAAAAACAATTTTCAAAAGTATATATGAATGTCAGCCTTCCCAAGAGGTTCCTCTAAATGCTAGGGAATGGAGATATTACTCCTCCTGCTTGGAAAAAATACATGTCTGCCCTTCATGTCCTTTCTTTTCTCTTTCTTCATTTCCACTTTACATTGTTGTTTTGCCTTTTATTTATTTGTTTGATTTTTATTTTTGCTTGTCTGCAATGCTGGAGAATGGTTTTTGCAAAGGATTTTTTAGTGATACCCAAATGATCAATTATGTCTCATTGGCCCTGGCCTGTGGGCATCTTTGCCTGCAACTCGCAAATAGATTTTGGTGTCTGCGTATGGAGAGAGAATTTGTAAACTGATTGTGCAGTGTGTGCTGTGCAAGATTACATTACAAAGTTGTTTCCCTTCATATCCAGTTGTATCACCTGACTGGCATGGGTGGGCCAGAACACGATGAGATTGGAAGAGGGGGGATGGGAGCAACTTGGATTCTGAAGCAGAAGCTTCTATGTCGGACTAAGTAGGACGGATGCATTAGTCATATTTACACTTTGATGACTGATGGCATTTAAAAGCTTACTAAAATGAAGTGAAACCAAGCATAAGAGGAAAAGATTAAGCAACACACACACACACACACACACACACACACACACACACACACACGTAATCAGAGGATACTACTGCAATCATCTGTGACATTTCACTGTTGTCTAAATATTTCTCAGGATGCTAATTTATTCGCATCACAAGTTGATCCGTTTGAGTCCATCCTGCATGTATTTGTTTCCAGGACACAGATGACAGTTGCAATATTCATCTCAAGCCTTTTCTCTCACCAACAAATGGGCACAATAATACTGTTTCTCTGAGAGACCAATAGGCCCAAAATATGCAGTTGGGCAATACATCAACACTTGACATATTGTTTCTGAAGCACATTCTTTTTTTCAGAACTGAAGTAAGAGTCTCGAGTCTAGCAACAGTATTGGAAATTGGGGAACATCTGTGACACATAGGTTTTCACCTCAGTCAACCAGATAATGGTTTATATAAATAATATCTTCCTCAGGATGAGTACAGGAACGCTGCTTTTTTCGGCCTCCCACAGCAGGGGAAGCCAGTGTAATTGGCCCTGAGCTTCCCTGGGAAATGTAATTGGATTTACACACTCAAATTATATCATGTGAGTTTTGTTTATGAAGGGTATTTTAGGAAGCCAGGTCACTTGAGCAGGCTTGAGAGGCCAGCTTTTCTCACTGCAAGGTTTTTCGGTCAGCTCTGTGGGGTAGTAGAAGAATGCAGAGTGGATTAATTAACCATGGGGATGCTGGGTGTTCTGTGGAAGGTTCCAGCCACATCCGAGTCAGAATGAAAGCCATTTTCCTAGCAAATGCTTCCTTGGGACTATCTTCCCAACCAATGAGTTGAGTTTGTGACCTGCTGTCAAATAGACCTACGATGGTTTGTTTCATCAATATCTCTGTACTGGGCTTTGAATGAATGCTTGAAATGTGAATTTCTTTATCTGAATTGCATGTAATTTTAATATACACAAGACCTGAAATATCTATTAGATACTGGGTTATCACATTTGCTCTGTTTCCTGAAATATATGCATAAACTCTGGTGTTACAAATTGTAAAATGCCTATGAAGCACAAGGCTCTCCCAGATCAGGAAATAATGTTAAGGTCTATATGGTGAGGACATAAACAAGATGTGAAAAAAAATTTAAATTACATTAATGGGGGCTCCTTTCTAAGTGAGTGAATTTTTAAACTGCTGTTTATATTTAAAGTACATAACATGTAAAAATTTTATCTGAGAACAAAACCCACAACCACTTCATTTTGTAAAAATCTCATCCTTGTCTTGTACCAGCTGATTTTCCAATCGACTGGAATAAACAATTTCAGAACCTTTCCTTCATTTGTGCGTGCGTGTGTGTGTGTGTGTGTGTGTGTGTGTGTGTGTGTGTGTCCATGTGTTTGCCTATATGATTACATAACAAATGCATTGAGGTTGCTTATAAAATAGACTACTAAGGAATAGTCAGTACATAATCACAACATATGTATTTTCAACTTAGAACATAAGAAACATAGCTCCCAAATTTTAACAAAACAGGACCAGGAAAACATATAGGAACAATACTGCTGGCATATTTGAGGAGAGAAGGAATGTCAGAGGAATATGGTGATTGCCCTCGAATACTTGGGTTCTGCCATGGCAGTGAGGTTGGTTGTTCCCTTAATCTAGGAATCTGCTTTTTTAAATGCTAGGCTCTCTGACAGGAAGACTCATCAAGCGAAAGCTGTACCTACAGGATGGGAGCTGTCCCTAGGAAAGCTCTATTATAGGAGACCCTTTCCTCAAGGTCAATTGAAAGACACTTTATTTACATCTACAAGTAACCGAGGTTACTTTGCCTTCAGGAAAAGGGGCAAAGGGGGCCCTAACTGAATCTGCTTTCCTTTTGAGCACTCCTCTGGGACCCATGCCTAACAAAGCATCAACTTGTTTATATTTTAGGAACCAAATTTGTGACACATGACTACTACATCAGCAAGAAATGATGAAAAATAGATTAGAGTTTGCTGCCTCTCAAAAACTGCATTAGGTTTGAATCAAGAAGAATGGGAGAATGGATGTTTAGTAGGTAAATTGTTTATTAAGCATTTGTTTGCATCCTAACAGGTTCTAGGTCCTGGAGCTCTGCTGGGTACCAAATTGACAAGGTTATGCTTGCTTTAATGGATCTGATATTTGAATGGATTTGGACAGGGAGTTTGTGAATCCAATGAAGAGGTGGGGGAGTTTGTCCCTGATGTTCAAAGCAAAGGGTTCAGCAATTTTTTTTAAGTTTTTAATCTTTATTTATTAAAAAATTTTTTATTCATTTTACATACCAACCACAGATCCCCCTCTCATCCCTCCTCCTGCTCCCCTGCCATGGGAGGACAGCAAAGCCTGGTACATTCAGCTGAGGCAAGACCAAGCCCCTCCCCCAGCATCAAGGGTGAGCAATATGTCCAGCCATAGGTAATGGAATCCAGAAAGCCAGCTCATGCACCAGAGATAGATCCTGGTCACACTGCCAGGATCCCCTCAAACAGATCCCAGGTTTTGGCTTCTTTTGACTTCAGCTCTCTCAATCTTGAAACCTTTCTTACAGGAACTAGCAAAGGAAAGTTCAAACTCTAGAAAAAAAAGAGGTCAGTGTAGCTCTTCCTTTTTCTTTCTTCCTTTCTTCCTTCCTTCCTTCCTTCCTTCCTTCCTTCCTTTCTTTCTTTCTTCTTTCTTTTTCTTTCTTTCTTTCTTCTTTCTTTTTCTTTCCTTTCTTCTTCTTCTTCTTCTTCTTCTTCTTCTTCTTCTTCTTCTTCTTCTCCTTTTGTTTTTTGGGGTTTTTTGTTTTGTTTTTTGAGACACAGTTTCTCTGTGCAACTGCCCTAGCAGTCCTAGAGCTTGCTCTGTAGACCAAGCTGGCCTCGAACTCACAGAGATTCACCTGCCTCTGCCTCCTGAGTACTGGAATTAAAGGCATGTGCCACCATGCCCTGCATTAGCTCTTCCTTCTTGATGAAGTCCATGCAAAAGGCCATAGGGAGGACTGAGGCTAGTTACTTCAGAATCACCTTATCTATCACAAGCTAAAGTCAGCCTAAGTCTGGTAGCCAGGAAGCAGGAGGAAGAGTCTAGCCCGTGTCAGGTAGGATCAGGAAGGTCTGCAGTTCTGGAGGCTCTGGTTACTCTGTTCATTTGACCGCCCGGTGACAACCGAGGTACTCCTTGGAGAACCCAGATAATCTTCCCCACACAAAGGAGGACAGACAGCAGCTTCAACAAGGCTCAAGTTTCTCTCTTGGAACATTGCTATGCCCTGAATTTTCACCTATCACAACAAAGCCATCACCTGGAATGTGACCACCAGACTGTCACATCCTTGAGGACAACCAATGGGTCCTATTATCTTTGTGTCACTAGCCCCTGGCATAACACATGACACAAAGACAGCTCTCAATGTCATTCTTTTAAATTAATGGAATGAATGACTGTGGCCTATCTCCTTCCTTCTAATCATCCGCTCCCAGTTCTCACACAGACACCAACAGGGCATGAGAAGCCAGTGACAGAGTCAGTTCCTCTATGCAGTACCTCAGAAATTATCCTGTGATGTGCTTTGTCCAACAAGCCAAAGCTGTTTTCACTAGTCATATGCTAAATAAGTTATTAAATAATGTAAGGAAAAATTCAAAGCATTATCCAGATCTTCTCGTTAAAATAAAAGTTACAGAACTGAATTATTTGTGAGTACTTGTCTATCTTTGAAAGTTTCTTTTTAACTTCTTTTACTTTTTGAGATTACTTCCTTTTCCCTTCCCTTTCCTCCCTCCAAGCCCTCCCACACACGGTTCCTTGTTCTCTACAACCACCTCATTACTAAACTAGCATAATCCTTAACTACATTCTAAATATTTGTCCTTATACCCATAGATAAGTATCGTCCACAGCCTTCATCAAGGAAACTTCTCTTTGCAGCAGAGGGAGATCGCACAGAGAACCACAACCAGTCAAATGCAGCTGTGGAGCCTAGCTACAATGGACGGTACAAAGCAGTTCCACCCATAAGACTCAGGGAACATTGTGGCAGAGGGGGCAGAAAGATTGTAAGAGGCAGAGGGACAAAGAGTTTGCTGTTAGACTGTTTCTCATAGGAATGTCAGAAGTGATACCCATAAAGTCTCACCAACATGACTCCCTGAAAGTTGTGAATGGGCCACATCCATCCATTCCAAGTAGAGTCCAAATACTAAGAGAGAGACTGCCCTCTTCTTTGTCTTCTGTTCTTTAGTATTCTGGCTCTGGGATCCACATCAGTTTGTTGGTTCATGGACGTTCCCAATCTCTTCCTTGACGTGGCACCCCAACAGTAGTAGCCTTTCTGGCGCATGTTCACTATGTGTGCGTACTGAGAAGCATTGTTCCCCTCTTTTACCCTGAGTTCTGGTATTCAGCAAGCAAGGGAGTGGGTGCTCTGCCTTGCTCTTAAGGGGAGGGCATTGAACAAAGCAAGCCCTTCCCTGAACATGAAAAGTACTCAGCTTCTTTTTTCCTTCCTTTAGCTTCAATTCTGTCATGTAAAAATCAGGCTACACATAACTGAACCAGTTTGAGTGTAAACTGCCAACAGGCAAACTAAAGCCATGCATCCAATGATATTAGTTAAAAAAAAATCTTCAGAAAGTCCCCCAAAAATGTTTATAAGAAATTATTCTGTTTAGTTCCATGAAGTATTATCCTATGCAGTTCACTTCTCTACTGCCCACCAGACACTAAGTCAATGAGAGCAAGCTCAAAGTTAAAATTCCCCATGTTCTTTGGTGAGCCTTCCTGGCCCAGTGGTGGGTACCCCATCCTGGAGGATAGGCTCATGTCTCTAAGTGGTGAGTAGTCAGTGAGTACAAAGCCTTCTTGCCTATTCTATTTATGAGGTATAGACATTGTCCTTGTCTCCTACAAAGTGCATAACGACATCACATAAGCTATCAGGGTCTGCCCAAGTCATTTCAGCCAGAGAGGATCTGCACCAATGAACAGTTAGATATATTTTTGAAACTATGTAAGTACATTTCTTTAAAAACACAGAAACCACAAACTCTCAACCTATTTTTGCTCTGGATTTTTCTCAGTGACTTTGGACAAAGAAATGACCTTGGCTTAGAGCAGCCAAAATTTCCATCATGCCTAAAAGGTTTTGTATAGAGTGGATATAAAGGGATCCTCAGAGCTAAGATCAGTGCTATATCATACCCTCTCTTCCCATATGCTCTGCCTCCTTTATGTCACTCTTGATCTCCACATCTGTCTTGACAGCTGGACTGTAAGTGTCATAGAGTCAAGGCGGCACCTGAATCACTGACAAGTCTCTATGACCTTTATCTAATGTTTTCTCTAGTGTCTTCAGAACTCACTCTTTCTTTTACTTCTTTGGGAACAAATGCTTGAGCTGTCGTATTAGCATTGATCCTCAGAGCAAGCTGGCTAAGGAAACCAGCCATATCAGTGAGCTCTGAGTTGAGTGCGAGGACCTTCCTTGCCTCAAAGAATAAAGAATATTCTTGACATCTATCTGGGGTCTCCACATAAACATGTATACATATTATACATACCTACACACAAAAAGAAGAAAAAATATCTAAAAAGAATATCCTTGACATCTATCTGTGGTCTCCACATAAACATGTATATATATCCCACATACCTACACAAAGAAGAAAAAGTATCTAAACATTGTGAAATAATTACCAAATTTTCACATAGTACACAAAATTTTTATTTCCCTGAGTTATAATGAACATGGATATGGGGATTTTTATGCTGTCTTGGTTTGATTCCTTAAACCAGACAATGACAGTTCTTACAAAACATACATCTCAATGTCTTTGACCTTGAGCTTCTAAGAAAGTCATTCATAAGAAATGGTTGAACAAATACTTAGAGAGAAAAAAAACTTGCGATATGGTTTATAGTATTTAATTCTACCAGTGGTTGAGCTGCATTAACACTGCTTGTTGTAAGACCATGTGTCATTTCAGTCACTGAATTTCTTTTGAAGCGACGACTGTGATATTTAACTGGCAGAAAATTGTTTCTTTTGAATATCTAATTAGTGACTCTGTGGCACTTGTCAGGATTGCCTACCTGGCTTTTTCAAAATGTGTGTTAGCTGTGATCAACAAGTCTTTTTATGTCAACATTACTCAACAATGATTGATCTGCCATTTACTGAGCCTGAATATCGATATCTTGGGAGTGTGGTTTCTGTAGAGTTTTATTTGTCTGTAGCCCCCAGGAAACAGACAAAGTAGCCTTGAGGAACCTACTTCATCTTGCGATAGCTTAGTCATTTCACCTGTAACCAGATGAAAATTAGATTCCTCTTGCCAATGTCTCTTTTTATAAATGAATAAGAAAGGCTTGGAACCTAATAAACAAGAGGGGCCAAGAGCTGAGTGATGATATTACTCCTTTAACAAAGCGAGTTTGGTGTGGTATATAGTAGCAGGCTGCTTTGCTGAGGGGTTGGCATAAACTCTGCCAAACATGGAACAATAGTTCATAGGATAAACCCGTCTGTTAATCACTTGAGTGGTGGATGAAAGAAACAGAATTGCTGTGCCATCCACCAATGGCAAGATTGGTACATACTGGAAGCATGGGCTATATACTTCAGGGTGGGAAGATCACCACTAAACATCAAGCAACATGTTCATCACTTCCTCTCATACACAAAAATGCCATTCATGAGGACTTCTCCCTTGCCATGTATCTAGAACGTTCTTACTAAAAAAGGGAAATTATTTTGTTCTCAGTTAGTGCTGATGTGTCTTCCTAGGCATCCACACATAGAATCCCTTCCTTATGCAAAGCATTTCTGACTACAAGTTTCTATTTAATATGCTTCACAAAAGATCTGGCTAGTTATCAGCTTAAGGTTGGGTTTAAAGCACAGTAAAAAAAATCAGATAATAAAACTTGTTTCATCAGGCCTTTCTCATGTACATGGATATATGTCAAACTGCAGATCCATCCCAATATCAAACAAACCTACATATAGCAAAGTAAAATATTCTCAATAAAACTAGAGGAAAGTCCATATGAAAGAAATAGTTACTTCCAATAAATTGTATGAACAAAAGAAGATTTAGAATTACAGCAGATTTCCTGGCAAATTAAATCAAACACTAAGCTGATTAAAGTGATACTGGAATGCCGTATGAAGGAAGGGAGGTCCTGCTACCTCATTCCTTGCCAACTGACATCTTCTGGTCCCATGACCCACCAAGGCATCACCAAGTTCCTACTTTGTGACATTTGAGAACCATTTCTTAAGAAAATTCCTTCTAGATATTTCCCATTAAAGATGTATCTTCATTGTTCTTAAAAGTAGAGGAAAGTAGAACACACTCACATTTGACAATCACTTCTCACTGCTGCTGTTGCTATTGGTTGGTATGCATCAAAATGAAAAATGGTTCTTTTGGATTCTCAGTACCCATGGGATATTAGTTACTTTCTGTTGCTGCAATTAAACACCAGGAGCAAAGGAGGCTTATAGAAGAAAGAGTGCATTTTGATTTGTGGTTCTAAAGGGAGAGTCCATACTAAAAAGGAAGGCATGGCAGCAGGCAGCTGGAATAAGAAGCTGAAAGATCACATATCCATCTATAAACAGAAAATATATGGAGAGAGGAAACTGGAAGTGGGGTGAGACTATAAACTATGGCCTAAAAGTTCCATAAGTTCCCCCCCCAAACAGCCACTGACCATCATAGACAATGAAGAAAGCTGGAGGTCATGCAGATGAGAACAGATGACAAAGAAACATGAGTCTTAGGAAACAAATTATACCTTTAGGCCATTATATGAATCATATACCAGAGATTCCTACTTTTTGTTTTGTTCAAGTACACATGCGTGTATATGTGAATGTTTGGGACAAACTTATGGCTAACAATGGATTCACTACATAGCATAGGCTGCCCTGGAACTCATTATCCTCTGACTTTAGTTTTCTAAATCCTGGGATTTCCAGTGTGTACCATCATGGTCAACTAGGAGTTTTTAACTGGTACAAATTATACTCACACTTTATTTAGTTCAATTTAATTTAATTCTCCATTACTAACATGTAAATATAATGTCTAATCAAAAATAGATGCAATGTGTAATCACGGTGTATTCTCTGAATGATCATCAGCTAGTCCCTGAGATAAATTATGGCTTCTGTCATATTCTTGATTATCTGATGTTTAAGACAAATACAGTGAACAGCCATTTTCATGTTCTAAGTATTTAGGGCTTTTTTTTTAAACTGTGTATGTGAGAGTTAGGGACCAGAAAGAACCAGATCAGATGTTGCTTCATCTGATGTATAATTTATATCACTAGAAGAAGTGCAAGGCAACAGTAGTGGCTGGAGACAGGTGGGACTATTTCCCAGGGGAAGAAATGAATGCCTTCCTATTTATAAATCTTTGAAAGCTCACCAGGCTTTGTGAGATTAAAAACTCATCCCTGGAGGTACTCAGCAGAAGCCAGATGCTCCTGGCCAGGGATTTGGTGCAAAGGAGGATGGTTTGAACAAAATAATTTTAAAACATCCTTTACAATTTGAAGCTCAGGGTTCTGGGACTCTTATAGGATTTGTGAATAATTGGTTAGGTGTACAGCAATCAGAATGTAAAGAGAAGTCCAAGAAACACCCTGCATCCCAGAGAGATGGCGTATGTTACATCAGGCTGTTTCCTCAAACTCGTTACTCTGGGCTTGACTTCACGAGCCCAACAGTTTCTGTTCTACTCATGCAGTAGGCCAAGCCAGAAAGCTTTAAGAGTATCCCCAATACATCTCCTCTTCTGTCTCTATGGTTAGTCTGCTATACCTGCTGACTTCTTCTGTTTAACTTGATCTCTGTTCCTTCTGCTCTGGTGCAAAAAAAAAAAAAAAAAAAA
>CABHPP010041839.1:0-15181 GCA_902168425.1 Peromyscus attwateri | reverse complement strand
CCAGGGGTGTGACGGAGCGTACCCGGGGGAGGTGGGGGATGTGATGGAGCCCACCCAGGGTGTGATGGATCGTACCCAGGGGTGTGAGGGTCCCAGCAGCTCTTCTACTGTCGCTTCCCGCCATCCCTGCCTAAGCTGGAGTACATTTAGTTCGCTAGCTGCGTACTGGGTACCCACCGCAGTCACGTGTTCATGCTTTGCTACCCACCAAGCAATCTATCCAGTTGCTTCTGGTACCATTTCCCTGAATTCCAAAGAAAAGATAACTTCCCGACTCCATTGGTCAGAACCTGTTTAAGGCCCAGTGGGAGACAGTGGAAAGAAGCCTTTTCCCAGAGTCCCCGAACTCTCAAGGGAAGTACACACACGGCAAGTTAAATGGGAATGTTGGTTTGGATTCAAAGTTGACCTTACCTTCAAGGTGCTGGAAAGGAAATCTTATAGGGTTTTAGAATTTTCTTGGCCTCACATCTATATCCTCACGTTGTCACATACACATACATGAAACCGTATCCATGTATGCATGGCGGTTTGCCACTGTTCTGTGATGATATATGATGTTTTCTCTTTAAAATGCTAGGACCTTTTAACATGTGCCAACTCTTAAATGTGATGTGAACTCCAGGTTCACACTATCACAGAGCACTCAGTTTTTTTGCTGCCTCTTCCTTATGGGGTAGAATTTTCAAAGCAAATTAACCCATTTTTAAGTGCCTGTCATCACCCAAGTCCTTCACAGTCCTATGACACATAAAACACTATTTTTTTCTAGCAATGATGGCAGGATTGAGATATAACCTCATTCATCTCTCACTCAACAGTTGAAAGATGAATCACAAGCGAAGTTAAATTTGTCAGTTGAGAGAACACTGGTCCCCGCTCATCATGATGAAGGCTCGTGGAACCTGGGGCTCATCCTAATACGTAATCTGCACTATCTCATGAGATTATTGTAGGGAACAGACGTTTGTCAAGGTCCCAGGCCGTCTACTCCTGTGTGGAAGACTGTCCCAAACTTTCTGTTTAGGACCATTACAATCCTGAAAATCAGAAACATGGCTGGGGAATTCTTTGCTGGTTGCTGGCTGTGAGTTCAGGAGCTCGCAGAGCCTGGGGTCCTGCAGGGAAGTCTGTCCCAGCATGGAAAGTAGGATCTAGAAATAGTCAGTGGACCTCTACAGAAACTGCAGTCTTCTTAGAAATGAGTGACAGACCTTCTAGAATATTCTGCCACATTCAACTTTTTAAATCAATAAGGCCAACCCAGATCCAATAGGGAAGGAAATCAACTCCACAATCAGTAGTAGAGCCAGCAAAGGGTTTGTGACATCCACCCATGTCACATACTGACGCATTGAAAACATTGAAGTGCTATTATAATGTTTAAGTAGAAAGATAGTTTTATTGTCTCCAAAAGAAGATTGTTTGCTAAAAGAATATCAGATCAGCTCCACTCTCATCTGCTAAGTGTATTGATTGTATCCTATATTCATTTATTAATTAAATTTTAATAAAACAGCATTGGATAGGGATGTAGCTAAGTGTGGTGATTTGAATAGGAATGGCCCGCATAGACTCACGTGTTTGAATGCTTGGCCCATAGGAAATGGGACTATTAGGAGGTGTGGCTTTGTTGGAGGAAGTCTGTCACTGTGGAGGTGGGCTTTGAGGTCTTACATGCTCAAGCTAGGCCTGAGGGGACAGTCTCTACCTCTGCCTGCGAATCAAGATGTAGAACTCACAGCTCCTTCTCCAGAACCATGTCTGCCGGCACGCTGCCATGACGGAAATGGACTGAACCTCTGAAACGGTAAGCCAGCACCAGTTAAACGTTTTTCTTTATAAGAGTTGCAGTGGTCCTGGTGTCTCTTCCCAGCAATGGAAACCCTGACTGTCATAATACTTGCCTAGCATATTTGAGGTCCTGGGTTCAATTCCCCACCACGCACACAAACCAAACATCATTTATGCAACTTAAGAGAAACACTTTGGCATTTTGTAAATACTAATGATGCACAGGTTTTTTTTTTCAACTACACTTATAATAACTTCTGTCTCTACACGATATTTTAGAATTTATTGGAGGCAGCAATATAGTAGCTTAAAGTCCAGAGCCAAATGGTCTAGATTGTAATCTTTTCCTTCTCCTTACAACCTAGCAAGACACTTCATCACAGAGAACATATGTAGGGTTGTTGTTGCCAAAGGCGTCCTCTGCATCTGCTGAGATGATCCTGTGTGGTTTGTTTGTTTGTTTGTTTGTTTAAGCCCCTTTATATAATTTATTAGATTTATCAGCATTAGCCATCCAAACATCACCAGCAAGTGACTTTGTCATCGGAATCAAATGCAGGATAACCTTAGCACCCAAATTAATTCTTCCTGAACTGCATTTTCACTTACAGACTCATAGATTGGTTTGCCATTTAGATTTGAATAGCCACATAACAAAAGTTTCTGTTGTGGTAAGAAGATTAGAAAACACTTGACAATCAGTAGGATGGCTGTGCTGAAGAGAAGAAACATTAAGTGTTGGCAAGGGTGTGGAATCAAACGCTTCACACACTCCTGGTGGGGATGTAAAATCATGCCACTGCTTTGTAAATACAGTCTGGAAGAGCCTCAAAAATGAACATAGCCACCACATGAGCCGGAAATGCTATTCCTAGATACAACCGAAAACATGTCCGCACAAAAATCTGTGCACAAATGCTCATACCAACATTATTTCTAAAGCCAAAATGTGGAAAATCTAAAAGCTCATCAACTTCATAAAAGAATAAACATGACCAAAAAGGCTCACAAATGTGTGTGGTCCCATTGACATAAAACATTCAGAAGGAGCAGCTTTATGAAGATACAAAGTTTCCAAGTGGTTGCTTAGGGCTTAGGAAGGAGAAATGAGAAGTAAGGTGTCAGAAACTACACAGAGCCGGGCGGTGGTGGCGCACGCCTTTAATCCCAGCACTCGGGAGGCAGAGGCAGACGGATCTCTGTGAGTTCGAGGCCAGCCTGGGCTACAGAGTGAGTTCCAGGAAAGGCGCAAAAAGCTACACAGACAAACCCTGTCTCAAAAAACCAAAACCAAAACAAAACAAAAAAAAACCAAAAAAAACTGCACAGGACAAGCAGGGCAGACTGATGCCCTAGAGGACAGGGCATCCATACCTCCTAAAGTCAAGTCAGAGGGAGCTAGCTATAAAGTGCTGGAGGACATTAGTGAGTCTAGCCAACAGGGTCCGTTTACCTGTGTCTGGTCTGCTCCTTCCACAGAGACTATGGGATTGAGACACTGTGTTCCCTTATGAATGTGTTCAAAGGGGCAGGTCTGGGGCCCTGGAGGAACCAGTTCGAAGTTATGTAGCTTTCAAGAAGCTGTGAGAAGACACAACCACATTTAATTGGGCAAAGAAAGATTTTACAGTTACAGTGCTGATCTAAGAGGGGGTTGGGCGGGCTGACTGTCACACGGTAAAACACCGTAAGGTTGTCTTGAGTGTATGAGGATAAGGCTTCTCTGGGAGATGACACTCTCCTAAAATTAGAGATAAGAGAAGCTTGCAAATCTCTGTAAATACACTAAACACCACTGAATCATAAATGCGTCAACTTTACGGTACATCAATTAAATCACAATAAACTTAAAATACCGAAGAATTAGCCGTGTGTGTGTGTGTGTGTGTGTGTGTGTGTGTGTGTGTGTGTGAGAGAGAGAGAGAGAGAGAGAGAGAGAGAGAGAGAGAGAGAGAGCGCATGCGTGTATACACAGATATAATGTCCTCCTTTTGTTTGTTTTTCCAAAGCTATTCTATAAAGAACTTGGCTTATTCTGCAAGAATAGACTTTATCAAATTAAAAGCAACAAAATACTGCACATCACCATGTGGTGGATTTAATGCGATGATCGTGGCCTCCTACAGCCTTAAAATCAGATCAAAGCAGTGTGTTACTTCGGCTGGAGCTCTGAATCGCAGCTCTCACCTGTAAAGTGAAAGTGGTATTTCCCACCTGATTCGGTTCATTTTTTTCCACATGTGTGTACATGCATGTGTGGATGCAAATGTGTGTGACAGATGTGTGTGCACCTGCCTGTGGAGGCCTGAAGCTCTTGTCTGGAATCATCCTTGATTGCTGTCCTCTGTACTCATTGAGACGGTCTCTATATGAACCCGGAGCTCATGGATAAGCTAGCTAGCTAGCCCATTTGTTGTGGGGAACCCCCCCGTCTCCGCATTTCCCGTGCTGGAGTGCCCGCTGAGCATTTAGGTG
Source organism: Peromyscus attwateri (assembly GCA_902168425.1). NCBI lineage: Eukaryota > Metazoa > Chordata > Mammalia > Rodentia > Cricetidae > Peromyscus > Peromyscus attwateri. The sequence goes on along the minus strand of CABHPP010041839.1, from coordinate 10,912 downwards.
GATTCTGGGGATCCAAATCCTGCTCCTCACACTTGCATCTCCAGCACTGGACCATCTCCCAGCCGCCGCCACCCCATGGAGCTCTTGTAGAAAGAACATGAAAAGGCTTAAACCCATGCCTCAAGTTCTCAGTGTCACCAAATAGTTCACAGATAGTTAGGGAGGGCCTGTTCTGAGCCAGGTGTTGTCCTAGCCGGCCCTTCTCTTGTCTGACACCGTGAGACCTGCCTTGGCTCAATCTTCCTGCGATATCTACCAGAGGCTTCCCTAAGGGACAAGGAACACAGGGCAGCAGGGGGCCAGGCTACCACCTCACTCAATTGTAGACCAAATTTTTTGGCACCTACAATCCCAGAATTTTCTGTCAAAATGGCTGACATGTAGTACAGACTGGTTGGCCTCTCTGCTTGGTCTGTCTTCCCTGGAGATGGATAAAGTGTCCACAGGCCTGTGTATCCACACAAAAGAGCACCAGGCCTCTCCAGGGACAGGACTGGGCTGGCTGGGAAAGAAAAGGCTCACTGTCCATAAGCCTTCCCAAGTCTGTCACTGGGGATGGAGTATCCAAGGCACACGTGAATCTTGTGAAAAACACAGGCTTGTGGCTACCAGTTGGAAGGAGAGTTACAGTCCATTTGCCTTTTTTTTCCTCTTAAACTCCTAAGTGTGTGGCTATGAATCTGAAACTTCTCTGTAGCCCACAAAGGCTGCTTGCATTTTTAAAATTACTATAAATGAGCCAGGCGGTGGTGGCGCATGCCTTTAATCCCAGCACTCGGGAGGCAGAGCCAGGCGGATCTCTGTGAGTTCGAGGCCAGCCTGGGCTACAGAGCGAGATCCAGGAAAGGCACAAAGCTACACAGAGAAACCCTGTCTCAAAAAACCAAAAAAAAAAAAAAATTACTATAAATGAAGAATCAGTGCCTTGAGAAGGTGTGTACTTACGCTTCCTTTATAATTAATATGCTTTTGTTTTCTCACAAAGAACATCCAAGGTTTTAGATTATGACAATAAAAACACACTTTCCAAAAAAAGCCATTTGTTCAGATTTTTCATGTATCATATGCCAAGGTATGTTCCCACAGAGAAAGGTAAACGTTGATAGGAACAGCTAGATGATAAAGCATGAGAAACAATGGGTAGAAGGTACAAGGATTTCAAAGAGGTTACAGATGGCTGGACTCTATCTCATTACTTTTTTCCTTCACTGCATGTGGCGTCAACAGCTTGACTTTCCTGCAGATGTTCAAATACGCATCAACTATATTTGATATAAACACTGTAGCTGATGTGAAAGCTAAGTCCCAAATAAGACTATGAAAATCAAAGGTAGGACATAATGTTGGAAATGCAAGACAGGGGCTCATTATGTGAAGGAGTCCCAACGATAATCTCTTTTAGGTGAATAATCACTCTCAATACATTTTTTCTTTATCATAATATGGAAAATTTGCTCAATGAAAAAGAAAGTATCATATAAATCCAGAATGTCACAATTTTATTATATGAAACCAGACTTACAGATGTCCACAAAGAACGTACTAGTCAAGGTTGAGGAAAGACTAACAATTCTGTATCGAAGTAGATACTCAATTCCAAGGACAAGAACAAACCAAACACACAGGTAAGGTTTCAGGAAGCCGTCTGTGATCTGGGTCAGCAGAAGCACACTGGCCTAGCCTGCCAAGAAGACCACAAAGGGACAGCGCCATCTAGTGGCACACATCGGCATTGCCGTTGCTTTGCAAGGCATTTGGTTCAATAACTTCTCAAACTTAACTATTTTGAAGTAAAGAGTGAGAATTGAAATGTCAAAGATGCTAAAGCTGAGTTCTGAACTCCAAAGAGTTTAAAAGGCACTTTTGATTACATCATTAACACAGACTAAACGTCCCTTCATAGAGTCCCAGTGCACCAAGGTATAAAGTTCGTCTTACACAACACTCTACAATAGACCTTTGCATCCCAAATGACGTATGACACGGTTTCTGCTCGCCAGAACTTCGCAGATCAGTGGCCTTGAGTAGCTGGTGACTTAACACATAGACAAGTAGCTATTATTCCCCCCACAGCAACACAGCGACTATGTTTGCAATAGTTCACAAGAGTAGCTTTATTCCAGCAAATATGTATGTAATGTGAGCTGTGTGTCTAATGCAGAGGGGAGATACGGCCCCGATGCCTCCGCTTCATCTTCAGGCACACGGGTCATTCATGCCTTGTCTGCCCACGGCTGGTGCCACTTCTCTGATTCACACCCAGGTCACCAGTCTTCCCAGGCCACTATTGTCTTTATAAATATAATGTAGGGCCGGGCGGTGGTGGCGCACACCTTTGATCCCAGCACTCGGGAGGCAGAGCCAGGTGGATCTCTGTGAGTTCGAGGCCAGCCTGGGCTACAGAGTGAGTTCCAGGACAGGCACCAAAACTACACAGAGAAACCCTGTCTCAAACACACACACACACACACACACACACACACACACACACACAGCCTTGTAATGACTCTGAAATGGAGCCTGCTCCCCTATCTCCAGCCAGAGACTCTCAGGATTCCCCTCTAAGTTGCAGTAAATCTCTCAGTGCATTCTGTCTTAATATTATTGTATGAATTGGGTCAACATGAATTAGAAAGTGACTTTCTTGCTTCACCAAGTGCCTGACAGGAAGCAACTTCAGGAAGGGTTTATTCTGTCTCAGTCAGGGGGACAGAGTGTGTCCTGGAGAAAGCATGGCAGAGGGAACCCAAACTAGGTCACACTGCAGCTGTAGTCATGAAGCAGAGAGAAACAGGAAGTGGAGCCACTCCCAAGCCTCGAGGCACGCCCCTAGTGACTTGCTTCTTCTAAACTGATACTGCATCTGCTAAAGATGCTCCAGCCTTCTAAACCCACCATGGGCTGGAGACCAAAGATCCAAGCCCAGAAGCCTCTGAAGGACACTTCATGTTCAAAACACAAGACACAAATATTCAAGCCATGACACTTGTCGGACGGCTGCCTGGCATCACTGTGGCATTAATCACAGCTCCTTCCCAAACGAGCCTCTTGACCCAGGAGGAAGAACCAGAGATAAAATGGTTCTGAGTCTAAAAAACAAACCCTACCTAGTCTCCAGCTCACTGCTGCAGCCTCCGGGAGAGTTTAATTCTAGAAATACCGAGCAGCCTCTATTTGAAGACTCTCAGAATGTAAAAGGATGCAGAAGGGTGGGCTTTATAACCTTTTGTCGTCCTAACTATCACTCTTCAAGTAGGCAGGACAAGGCCCTGGAGTGTCTGGCCCAAGCTCCACAGCAGTTCATATCCGAGCCAGAGTCCCAGTCCCAACTCCTCACTCATTTTCCTTCCAACCCTCAGTTCTGCCTGTGTCCCCAAATCTCACTTCCATCACCCATCCAGGTAGAAGCTCATTATCAGGCCAGAAAGTTCTCTCCCAGTACAGAGTTCCCCAGGGACGTGGCGTGTCAGCAGAAAGAGAGGCGACAGTGTGTGGAAGCCAAGCTCCCAGACTGAACACATTTGTCCAGGCTCAGCCTCCATCCTGAAGGTGCTGAGTGGGAATGGGTGCCTCCAGACCAGCGACAGTCTCCTGTTCCAGCAGCCAGCATCCTTCTTAAACTCGCTCTTTTCTCCTCTGCGGTTGGTTGTCTGAGAATCTCAATGAGCCGTTTCCTCCCACCTCTGAGATACCCCTCCAGCTTCGAGTTAATCAAATGTGGGGAGTCTGTGTTGTGCTGTGTCATGATACAAAGTGTCCAAGGTAAAGAAACCTTTGAAATCGTTCATCTGGACAGTTTTGGAGACTGTCACTGTGGCAGGGACATCCAATCGCACTCTCCCGGGGGGTATTGACTTGCACAGCTCGTAGGAGTTTCTTTGTGTATATAATTACCCCTTTCACCAGCACACAAAGGTCTCTTGATAATAATTATATAAGCTTTCTGAGGTTTTGGTGTTTTTCCCCCCTGGCTTGACAGCCAAATGGTTTTTAATCATTTTGAGGCGTGGATACGCTGATGCTTGGGGAAATTTGACACAAGCCTGCCCAGAGGTCCGTCTCTAAGGCGATTGTAGATCACACCCTCCCTGCCTTGGTCAGCTCTCTCAGGCCTTCCCTCGGGCAACTCCTGGCCTCCCTCCCTGCTTAGAGTCTGCCTCTGTTGAGCGCCATCCTCTCCTTTGCTTATCCATCTGGACACCAGAATCCCAAACATGCCAGCGCAGCCTGCCAGTCACAGACACTGCGGTGGTTTGCTCTTGATTTGGGAAGGGGGAGCCAGGTCCACGTGGGTCTGCTCTGAGGTGTTACTGCTGCTGGTGCTGTGGACTAACGCGGGCTCCCTCTGTCTTTTGGTGTAGAGTGCTCACCAAGGAACCAAGTCAATTTCTATCTGTCACTAAAGTACCTTCCCTAGGAAGGCAAGCCCTAGCAGTCTTCAGATTCCAAGACCTCTCCCCTCTATTGACTCATAAACTCCGTGGACACCTAGATTCAGTGCAACAGCCTGGGGCTGTGCCCATGCCTTTGTGCAGGGCTGTGGCAGGCCAGCCCTCCCCTGGGGTGGAGCCACACCTGTGTCCAGCACTTAAACCCTTGCAGCCCAGCGGGAGCGGGAGCTTCGGCACAGTTCGTGGAGACTTCAAAGGAAAGTCTCCTCGGCGGCTCGCAGTCCCGGGCGGATAGATCCCCAGCGCCCCTGGCCATGGCACCGCAAGGACCACTTCTCATCCGCGGGGGTCGCGTGGTCAATGATGACTTCTCACAGGTGGCCGACGTGCTGGTGGAGGACGGCGTGGTCCGGGCGCTGGGGCGGGACCTGCTGCCTCTTGGGGACGCGGCCCCGGGACTGCGCATCCTGGACGCAGCGGGCAAGCTGGTCCTGCCCGGAGGCATCGACACACACACGCACATGCAGTTCCCGTTCATGGGCTCTCAGTCAGTAGACGACTTCTACCAGGGCACCAAGGTACCCAACTCACCGGCCTATAATCCGGGGTCTCTAGCGGGCCCACCTCGCTCGCTCCTGCGCAGCGCTAGGGACTGGAGTGGGGTGAGACCCCTGAACTAGCTGTGGGCGCAAAGGACGCCCATCTGGGGTGAAGAAGCTGTATGCTGTGGTCTGTGGTGCAAGCCCAGCATAAGGCCCCTCTACTCCTGGGTAACCTGGCACTCTAGAAGCTCTCTCTTCCCTTGCGTTCTTTTCTCTGGGCGCCATCTCCTGGTGTCTGAAATCCCTCTTGGTCATGATAGTCCACGGAGGTATCGAAAGCACCTACCGTCTATATGATTGGCTTTTTTTCAAATAGGCCTTACCAGCATTTTCTCCCAGTTCTCCAGCCCTCCAGCCCCGAACAAGTGAAAACTCCATTCACCTAGAACAGTGGTTCTCTACTTTCCTAATGCTGCGACCCTTTAATACAGTTCCTAAAGTTGTGGTGACCCCAACCATAAAATTATTTTTGTTGCTACTTCATAACTGTAATTTTTGCTACTGCTATGAATTGTAATGTAAATATCTGATATGCATGATATATTATATGTGACCCCTGTGAAAGGGTCATTGGACCCCCAAAGGGATCGTGACCCACAGGTTGAGAACCACTGATCTAGACGTTACTGTTGTGGCTGGAGAGTTCTGGGTGAATTGGAAGCCCACAGCGTCTACACCGGACCCAGCCCAACCCTGTAGAAAATCCTGACCAGGATTTTGAAGCTAAGCATTCTAGGTGTGCTCTCCAACCTCACTCACTCCAGGGTGACCGCTCTAACCCCTTCTCCCACCCACTTGCTCCAGACAACAGCTAATGTGGATTCTTGCTGCTTAAGTACCTGCCCTTAGGGATGTGCAGAACGCAGCCAAATCTGGATCCCAGGAGAGGAAGGCTTGGGGGTCTCTAAAGGAAGACTCGGAAGCTCCAACCAATGAAATGGGTCAGAAAGGTTTCCTCCGAGCTTCAGAAGCCAACAGGGGGTTATTAGCAAGGTTACAGGAAATGAAAATTGAGTCCTCAGCACCTAGGCTGAAGATGTCAAACCCACGCAGTTTTTAAGTCTTGCCCTAAGCTGCCTTGAGAGAAGTGGCTTCTTCCAAAGGGAAGATACACTGATTTCCTCAAAGCCAAGGTTTTTCACTGGATTCTCTCTGGACTGTGTCTTAGTGTGTCCAGCCACAGAGGCCCAGTATAGACCAGCAGGCTCTCAGAGCAGTCCACAAGTTGTTTATTTCAGTTACTAACCTGGTTTGTGACCCTTGACCCTCCTCACACCTGCCCCCATCCAACTTCCCCAGTCCTCCAGGACTAACCAGAACAGTTCATAGAAAGGAGGAAGGCGGGCAGATTTGACCCAGGGAGAAGGGGCGGGGCAGGGCGGGGGTGGGGGTGGTGCAGTCTGCCTAATGCAACATTTGGAACGCTTCTTCTTAGTTACTTATTACCAATGTCTATCAACAGGATAATAAATATCTCTTTTGCAGGGAAAGCTGTATTTTGACTGTATCTTTTTCCCTTTTTACAAAATGTCATGAACTCATTTTTATATTTGGAATGAATCTGTCAGCTATTGGAACAATTCATGATTATGGATAAGTAGAATAATAACAGATAAGTTTAAAAAGAAAAGGGGGGGCTGGGGATTTAGCTCAGTGGTAGAGTGCATGCCTAGCAAGCACAAGGCCCTGGGTTCGGTCCTCAGTTCTGAAAAAAAAGAAAAGAAAAGAAAAGAAAAATATCTCCAAGCACCTTCTCAACACCCACTCCTGTTTTGGTGTATTCTCTTATGCTTCTTAATTTTGTATACTGTAGATTCTTTTCTTTTCTTTCTTTCTTTCTTTCTTTCTCTCTTTTTTTTGTTGTTGTTTTTTTGTTTTTTGAGACAGGGTTTCTCTGTGTAGTTTTGGTGCCTGTCCTGTAGACCAGGCTGGCCTCAAACTCACAGAGATCCACCTGGCTCTGCCTCCCAAGTGCTGGGATTAAAGGCGTGCGCCATCACCCACCGCCGGGCCCCATACTGTAGATTCTTGATACCATTTGGGGCAGATGTGTGTGTGTGACTGTGGGCACGTAGCCTGCAAATGAAGCTTTGTGACCAGCTGTTGTCATTGGCACTGTTAGCCTTTTCTGTTATCTCAGACTCACCATTGTCAACAGGTCGCTAACGTCAGACATGACTTCGAGAACCCCTGTCTGCAGGGCAGGGAGCAGCTGTCCTGTCTACCACTTTCCAGACCTGCTTCAGCACGCTCTTGAAGGCCAAGCAGTAACTTTCCATCCTTTGTTTCTGGTCAGGGTTCCAGATGAAGCAGCTACACAGGGGAGTTTGGAATGCTGAGGACAAGGGACACATCTTGCCTTCCTTAGGATCAGCTGTGTGTGTCTTATACCCATTCCTTGGACATTCTGGAATTTTTATAGCAAAGAGGTTTATAGCTCCTCCCTGAGAAGGTGTCTCCTCGCAGCATGTGACAGAATGCTGCCAGAGCAGGAAGGGACTTACCCAGAGGCTGCCTCTTTAGATATTTCTACATTATTAAAGATTGTCAAATGTTAATTAAAACATACTTCTTAATGAGCCGAGTATGTTAAACAGGAGTTGATATGAGCAGAGAGAGTAGGGTCGAAGATTTTGTAAACACACAATGCCAAAGAGTACTCACAGAGGGTCTGAATTGCCAATGTTGACCTTGAAAATGGTTGATGGCTCTCAGGATAGAAGTTCAGAATGGCCCAGAAAGAGACAAGGCTCCATAAGGGGACCGGGTGGGGAAGGGCCAGAGCCACACAAGCAGCTGCGCACGGGCCTGAGTTCTGGGAGGAGATGCCAGGAAGTCCTTTTGTCTTCCCGTCCAGTCTTCACAACTGCTCTCAAGGTGGTGTTGAGGAGCCCTTGGTTTGTGAAATTAGGAACAAAGAGATCGTTTGTAGAGAACGAATGTATCACATATTTCAGGTCCTAGAGAAACACCATTTTAGTGTTGTTTAACTGACATTTATCCTGTGGAGACCACGCCATATACCAATTGGGCTAAATTATGCATTATCCTTTACAATCGTAGGTGTCCTTATCTACATTTTTGGTTTTTTTTGTTTTGTTTTGTTTTGTTTTTTCTTTTTTTTTTTTTTTTTTTTTTAAAGATTTATTTATTTATTATGTGTACAGCATGTATGACTGCAGGCCAGAAGAGGGCACCAGATCTCATTACAGATGGTTGTGAGCCACCATGTGGTTGCTGGGAATTGAACTCAGGACCTCTGGAAGAGCAGTCAGTGCTCTTAACCTCTGAGCCATCTCTCCAGCCCTTGTTTTGTTTTTTCTTATTTGGTTTTTCGAGACAGGGTTTCTCTGTGTAGCTTTGTGCCTTTCCTGGGCCTCGCTCTGTAGACCAGGCTGGCCTCGAACTCACAGAGATCCACCTGGCTCTGCCTCCCGAGTGCTGGGATAAAAGGCGTGCGCCACCACCGCCCAGCTCCTTATCTACATTTTTAACAGCTGAATAAAGAATTGAAACAAGTTATCTTCCTAAGGTGGCACACCTCAGAAATGTCCAAGTTAACGGCTTTTCAAAATTCAGCGCAGCTTGACCCCATCTCTAGAGCTCTGTCCTAGTAGGCTCTGTGCTTTTGGGGAAACATCCAATGTTCTGGTCTATCAGAGTGGTCAATGATGGATGAGAGAGCTGTGCAGCTGATGTGTTAATGTGAGCTGCAATTCTCAGAAATAAGCACAGTCATCCTGAGGAGTTACAGTTGCCCTGTTCTTCACCTCTCCAATGCTGGAGGCAGTTAAAGTTATCAAAAGGAATACTTACCACAGGTATTATATTCGTAGGGCATCTGAATTTACATTTATAGCCACGCCATCTTCGAGGGCACAGAAAGAAGTAAGTGCCTTATGCACAGGAAGTCATAAAGTAAATATGATATATTATGCTTTCAGAAGATGGACCCAAAGGTTAGAGTAATGCTTCTTGCTTTCTGCAGCCACGAGGATGATCAATTATAATATCTGACAAATAGAAGGGATACTGTTTGTGGTATTCTTTTTACTGATCACTTGATTGTGATGGGGCCCAATTTAAAGAATGAAATAGAGGCTAACTAAAGGTGATGTGCTTTGTGACTCTAATTCATGTCAGGTCAGGCATTGGTTCAAAGCCGGTAATGGGCTTACTTAATTACAGGTAAAAGCTTTCTGTCTGATGTAGCCAGTGGACACGGTGTTCTGCTGGGAGGGAGTCTTTCTTCATTTTGTCGTCGCTCCGCACTAGATGTAGAGTGATCTTCCGAGAACCCAGTAGCTACAGAGAAGAACAATGTGATTTTTAATTTAGTGGCTACTGTGAATTCAATAAACCTGAAGGAATTACAGTTTGGCTCTTAACTATTTCTACAAGGGTTCAAATATATGTATTTATATTGAGACAAAGGCCCAGGCTGGGTGGGTGAACACGTACTCAAACGCAAACAGACTAAGCAGCTGCCCGTGGACCCCCTCTCCTAATAACTGAGGGAAGCATCCCAGTGTGCTTTTATTCTTTTTCTTCCTTTCTGTTTTCTTCTGCTGCTTTCTTTTTCTTTTCTTCCTTCCTCCTTTTCTAAAGGACAGAAAGTTCTGCTTTGCTTTGGAATGTCTTGGTGAAATGCCAGGAGAGCGCTCACTTCCAAGGGGTGTGATTAAGCATCTTTACAGTTGTATTTATAGAGCTTCCTCACCTTGTAGAAGAAACCTTGAAATCCCCTTTTCTATTGTTTGCCAGAATTAGACTTTGCTAAAGAGCTGTGGGAGGCTGACCCAGTGACCTCCGGCATATCACCTCCTGCCTTGGGGTGTTAGTTATTCCCTAGGTAAATAATTCAACTAACAAAAACTGTTTAATGTCTGTTACAAACCAAATATATACTTATCACCCAGCTCTTAGTAAGTTGCTGGAGATTTTATAGACACTCAATATGTATTAGTATAATAAACTGCATTTAAAAATAAAAATATGCGATAGAATAAAGAAAAATAGTATTTAGACGACCTACAGTCTTAAGATTTTCTACCTATCCGTTCAGACTTTTCTTCGTAGGGAGACATACAAGCATGTGTTTATTCTATGGACTTAACAGAGTTAGTGGTGTGTGTTAAATGCTTCCCTATGTCATTAATGTCACAGGTATGTACAACTTTGTGGCTCATCATTCTTGTTCAGACTGTCTCAATTTTTTTCTGTTTAGCTTCTATATTTCTTGAATATCAAGGTGTATTTCTACCAGTCTTCAGATTTCACAACTTGAGAATCTCAGAAGCACTTCCAAGTCAGGGCATTGCAAACCAAATGTACCCACCTTCCAGGCTTTTCTTTCTGTTTTTCCAGCTATCAATGGCTACAGTCTCTTCTTCTCCGTGGTGAGTCCATGGTGGTTACTAAGGACTTCATTGTTGTTATTGTTGTTTGCTAGTATGTAACAGCTAGCCAGATAGGCCAGCCATTGTTCACATGCTTGCTAGTTGCCTGGGAAGTCGTTCTCAGAAGGCCTTGCCAGGACAAGTAAATGTTGGACACATCTTAAAGGAGTTTGATACACTCAGAATATTTATAGTCTGTGCTCTTTTATAGCCCTCACTCTACATCCTGGCCATTCCCACATATTGGCTTTATTTTTAAAATTACCTTATTTCTTCAATTACTAGACAGGCTAAGCATTGAATGTTTGTATTGTGTTAATGTTTGGTTGTCCCAGCTCTGAGCATTTGTAATTTTGTGCTTTTTAAAAATGTGTATTTAATGATCACAGTTAGTTTTTGACTACTCAAAATAAGGAGAAATAACATCTCAAAGATGAACTTGAAACTCTGATGTTGAATAGGGCTTTGTCCTATCGGGGTGTGTGTGTGTGTGTGTGTGTGTGTGTGTGTGTGTGTGTGT
>CABHPP010041838.1:42434-61284 GCA_902168425.1 Peromyscus attwateri | reverse complement strand
GCTTTCCCAGCATCCCTTGCGTGCTGGCCCTACCGTACCTCGTCCGGCCGCCGCCAGGGCCTTGCGCGCTGCTTTTTGAGCGCGCGTCTGCCCGGGGCTGGGCCCGGGACGCGGCTGCGCGGGATGGCGCAGCTGGAGGGCTACTACTTCTCGGCCGCCTTGAGCTGCACCTTCCTCGTGTCCTGCCTGCTCTTCTCCGCCTTCAGCCGCGCGCTGCGCGAGCCCTACATGGACGAGATCTTCCACCTGCCGCAGGCGCAGCGCTACTGCGAGGGCCGCTTCTCCCTGTCGCAGGTTGGTCCCTGCTGGCCCTGCCCCGGGACGGACTCCTCCCAACCTGTGTGTGTGTGGCCTTACCTCTCCCCGTCTGCCCTGCCAGACTCAAAACGTGAAAGGCACCGGGTAACGACTGACCGTGCCTAGCCTGGAGATCTGTGGCTTGTTTGTTAGGTGAATGCTAAATCTAGAGCAGGCGATGCGAGAAAGGCGGACGCCAAATGACAGCTCCTCTTGGCAACTGACCAATTCGCCTCCCTAAGTCCCACGACTAAGAGGCATGCAGGTGCCCCTTAAAAAATGCAGAGAAGAAAAAAAAAACAAAACAAAAAAAACACCTAAAGCTTACCTAAGAGGTGTTCCACTCAGTATTTTGAACGAGGAATAGAGGATCTTAGGCCACCAAAAAGTGATAGTTGCATTCTGACTTCATCTTTGGATTTTTTTTTTTATCATAAATTTACTGTTGTCTGGATATATTGGCAACGAGTCAGATTGCATCATTTAAAAAAATATATGTTTGATTACATAAACATGCATCGTGCGAAGATAAACGTACCATTCCTTCTCTCATGAACACACTATGGGTTACTGCTTCAAAATATAAAGTCTGTTGAAGAAAAGCCTGATTTCTTGGTGCTGTTGCTCATAACCTTTGCCATTTGAAGGATCACTGGCCTGCAAAATAATAGTAATTACAGTCTCTCATACAGTTCGTATTATTGTAAGATGTAAAACATCGCTAAGCCCAAGTCCCAAGCTGACAGGTTTTGTGATTAGAAATCCTGTAATGCAGTCTTTCTAAATACATCAGGATCCTTAAGATCCACCAGAGTCCAACTATTGTTTGCCTGGCTTGTAAAATTAGGGCCTGTGCAATTTAGTCTCAAAATACATGTTTTCCAAAGATCAAGCCTTGGAGAGTAGAAACAAATTATAACTTACTGTCTGTTAGTTGTTGATACCTTAGTAATTGCAAACAGGATTGAGACAGGGAGCAAAATGGTTTCTTAAAATGAGGCAGAGCTCAGTGCTTGAGAGCTCTGGCTGTTCTGGTAGAAGACCAGACTTCCCTTCACCCACATTGAGCTGCTCACAAACCATCCGTAACTCCAGTTCCAGAGGATCCACAGGCACACACCGATGTGTGGGCACACACACTAAATCTTAAAAATAAAACTTCGAGACATCTCTTCTGCCAGGACTTATTTAAATGTCATAGAATATTGTCTCCAAATTCTTCATTATTGGAACAAATGGAAACTGATTTCTGACATATTTTATCAATGAGGTCCTTATGGCTTCAGCTTCACTGTTGGTCTTTTCTTTTTAAGTGGGATCCCATGATTACTACGTTACCCGGCCTGTACCTGGTGTCAGTTGGAGTGGTCAAACCTGCCAGCTGGATCCTGGGATGGTCTGAACATGTGGTCTGTTCCATTGGAATGCTCAGATTTGTTAATCTGCTCTTCAGTGTTGGCAACTTCTACTTACTGTATTTGCTTTTCAGAAAGGTGCAACCCAGAAACAAGGTGTGTACAGAATAAAGTTACTGCAAGTTTCTGTGCAGTCAAGTTCACAGTTATGAATATATGGAGGGAAATGTCCAGTGGTTAGTTTTTGTGTATGTTTTCTAAAGCTAAATGGATATTCTCTACTTATATGTAGAAGGTATATATATTTAAATATGGGAATAACTTTATTTGAAAATCTAAAGTAGGTGTTTATTAGGGAACTAAACCAATTTAATAATTCCATGTTTTCTTAAGGAAATTCGATCCTCTTTAGTGGAAATAAATTTTAGTTGAGGGAGTTTGATGTGATTTCATAATGAAAGTCTTGGAGATAGATTGCCTGGGTTTAAATTCAATCCTGGCCACCACTTATATTAACGTGAACAAATTACTCTTTTGTGATTTTATGTCTTTATCTTTTTGAAATAATTTAAATAAAATATCAATAGTAATAATAAATTTTACTTCATTGAATTTGTATTAAGAGTAAAGGAGCTTAATAAGTGGGAATTGCTTAGGTTAGTACCTAACAAGGTTTTAATAAATGTTAACTGTGACAGTAATGTTTACTAAGGTCTTTTTAGTAGTATGAACTATGAAAAGAGGCTAAGGGTACGTGACAGGAGCAGAGAAATACTGTTGCAGCCTGATGGGATGAAGGGAGAAAGGATGGCTTTTTGAAGGCTTCATAAATGGCACCTGTGTTGAACCTAATGAGGGATAAAACTGACAGATAAGAAGGTAATCTTGATAGAAACAGTATCAGCAAAGGGAATTACTGTTTAAAATTATAAGATTATGAGTTACAGTGATGTGAAGCCATGAATGTGTTTTCCTGTGACTTTGATTTCCTGTGCTTTTTTTCCTTTAATAGTTTTAATTATATGATTGTAAATTACACAGTTTCCATTATTTAGTATTTTGTGTAAAACCGTTTACAACACACAAGATTTTCAGAAGGAACAAGATGTAGCATATATGTTCCAAGTTTATAGGCTGTTGTAGAGCTTTGTCTATTTGTTGAGACAGGGTCTCACTATGTAGTCCCTGACTGGCCTCAAACTCTGTGCAGGTCTGGCTGTTCTAGAACTCATAGAGATCCACCTGCTTCTCTGCTTTCCAAGTTCTGAGATTAAAGGCATGTGTCACCACACCTGGCCTGAGGAGGAATTTAATCAAAGGATTGACATGGTCTGACTTTATGTGATAAAGGATACAGTTCAAAGAGATTCAAAACAGTTGTGTTCTGAAATTGTCAAAAAAAGCTAAAAGAAAACATTTGAGTTTAGAGCAGGCCGAATTTATTTCTTTATTTCTTTATTTGGAAAGATTCTTGTAATTTCATTATACAGAAGGTAAGATTACCGGGCAGGGTGATTAATACTATTTGCACATTTCAGTTTTCTCTAGACATTTGAAGGCTATCCTTACAGGGTTGGGTGAGACTGACTAAGAACTAAGTTCAAGGTAGCATTGCTGTCCGTGTCTTTACTGTGTTCTCTTCACCTCTGTATCCCCATATACCTTAGTCCAGGATCTTGTATCCAGTGACCCCTAGATGATATGCTCAGTGAGTCAAAAGATTTTAAGTTTTTCTTTAAGAGTTAGTATCTTAATGGTTTCCAAGCTGATTAATGTAACTAGAAATTACCAGAGGTATTCTTATTCATGGTGTTGCAAAGCCAAAAATATGATTCATTTGAATTAACTCCAGTGAGTTTTAAATAAATGTTTTCATTAATTCAACAGAAATGGTGTATTTATTTTACCCTAAAAATATTTTTTTTTCTTTTTCCTTCAAGGCTTCTTCAAGTATCCAGAGAATCTTGTCAACATTAACGCTAGCAGTATTTCCGACCCTCTATTTCTTTAACTTCCTTTATTACACAGAACCCGGGTCTGTGTTCTTCACTCTCTTTGCCTACTTGATGTGTCTTTACGGCAATCATAGGACTTCAGCCTTGCTTGGGTTTTGTGGCTTCATGTTTCGTCAGACCAATATTATCTGGGCTGCCTTCTGTGCGGGCCACGTCATTGCACAGAAGCTCAGTGAGGCCTGGAAAACTGAGCTGCAGAAGAAGAAGGAAGAGAGGCTGCCCCCCATTAAAGGACCGTTTTCGGAACTCAGAAGAGTTCTTCAGTTTCTTCTGGTGTATTCCATGTCGTTTAAGAACCTGAGTATGCTTTTCCTTTTGACCTGGCCCTACGTCCTTCTGGGGTTGGCCTTTGTTGTTTTTGTGGTCGTCAATGGTGGGATTGTGATTGGTGACCGGAGCAGTCATGAAGCCTGTCTTCATTTTCCTCAGTTATTCTACTTTTTCTCCTTCACTGCTTTTTTCTCCTTCCCTCACCTACTCTCTCCTACAAAAGTCAAGACTTTCCTTAGCTTAATTTGGAAGCGTAGAGTTCAGTTCTCTGTGATTATGCTAGTCTCAGTGGTTTTTGTTTGGAAATTCACTTACGTCCATAAGTATTTACTGGCGGACAATAGGCATTACACATTTTACGTGTGGAAAAGAGTATTTCAGAGACATGAAATTGTGAAATATTTACTAGTTCCAGCCTACATGTTTGCTGGTTGGGCCATAGCTGACTCTTTGAAATCAAAATCAATTTTTTGGAATTTAATGTTTTTTGTATGCTTGGTCGCTTCTACAGTTCCTCAGAAACTACTAGAATTCCGTTACTTCATTTTACCTTACATTATTTATAGGCTTAACATACCTCTGCCTCCCATATCTAGACTTGTTTGTGAACTAGGTTGCTATACAGTTGTTAATTTTCTAACTTTTTATATCTTTCTGAACAAGACTTTTCAGTGGCCAAATAATCAGGACATTCAAAGGTTTATGTGGTAATAGTAGGAATATTTTGAATTTTAAAAGTAGACTATTTCTACAACAAATAACTGGGTAAGTAGAAATGGAATTCCTTTTAGGTAAATTCAGGGAAGTTGAGTGAAAAGCATTAAGTTTGAGACCAGCCTGAAAGCCTGAATAGTAGTCATAAAGTTGCTTACAGTTGTCTTGAGGAGTACTAGTACTGCCAGCTTCTCACAGGCTTGGGGACTTTTCCTGTGTGTGTGTGCACATTGAGGGGCCTGGGTGAGCTCCGTAGCACTAGAACCAATTGACTGATTTTGCTTGTGTAAAGAACATCAAAAACAAAAATTGAAAACTGTTTACAAATAACCCAGTAGTATTTTTGAGTAAAGTGGGCAGATATTGCAGTAAATGTAACTCTAGTCTTAAACTAGAATGGATTTACAGACATAGCAAATCATGAGCTAGAGGCTTTGGGATATTTAGGAATCAGTTTTTTAAATTTAAAATACAGAAGTGATAAAGCCATTTGAACTAATTCCTAATTTGATGTTTATACAGGCCAAAGATAAACTTTGTTGATTACAACACCTTTTACAGATAATCTTTCTAAAATACATTCCTCTGTTAGTTACCTAGAGATCCTGTACAAAAAGGACCACAAACCTGTGGCTTAAAACTTTTCCTCACGTACTTACAGGTGCAGCACCTAGATTCCAAGTGTGGCCAGAGCTAGTTCATCCCAGAAACGGAAGTCCCCACTCAGCTCGCTCCAGCAACTGTTTGCAGGGGCCTTACATTTCCACAGGTCCCTCCAGGCTGCCTGTGTCTTCGTAAGGTTGTCTCTACTGTTTTCTTGTTCAGCTGATACCTTTGAATTTAGGGAGCCTCTGTCTGATTCAGGGTGACTTTACCTGAAGACTTGGTTATATCTGTAAAACTTCTTCAAGTCGGGTCCCATTCACAGGTTCCAGTACACATGATTTTGTGTGTGTGTGGAGGGGGATGTAATAACTTTTTAGGAGATGTCCTTGCTGAGATCTTTTAAGTAAAAGTTTGTCTTTAGCTAAGAGGCCAAAAACAAACAAACAAAAAAGATGTCTGAATTCATATAATTTACATTTGTCCCTCTTACCCAATCAAACCAGAAGAACTCAGAGGTGAGAAGTCATTGGTTTAGCTTTATTTAGGGAGTATAATTTAGGGAACACTATTGGGTGTGACTCTGGGGTTTTCTTTGTCTGTTGTTTTGTGCTTACTGTTTATTCATTTTATTCATTTTATTATGAATTTATTAATTTGTTTTATTAATGGAAGTTTATTCATTCAGTTGTCACTCCCTCACAGACACTGTCAGCTAGTTGTGTGCTGTGACTGGAAACCCAGGACTGTGAATAGAGCTTACTTTTTAGCCCATTTTTCTTTCTAAGCTTTACACATGCATACATGTGCATGTGTGCACACACACACACAGACACACACACACACACACACACACACACAAAGGGACCAAAAACTTTGCTTTTATTGTTGGATTATGTTTTAAATGTGTAGTATACAGGTTTAAAAACTACTTGGGTAAAAGTTACAAATGTTGTCCTGAGTGGTCAGTCAGCACAGACCATTGCTTGCTTCATACTTAGAAGTAAATCACAACAGTGATTGAGTTGTGATTAGATCAGAAAGTGTACTCCATTTCTGCTTTCATGATGGATTTATTATGATAGAGAACTAAGTCCAGGAAGGTGAAATTACAAACACGTGCACTTGAGTAAAGCAGCTGCTGTCTGCTGCTCTTAGGCCGGGCCTTTTATATCTAGGCACACTGAGGGGATGGAGGAAGTGCTTTGTCCCAGGTGATGGAAGGAGATTGCTTTTTGAGGTCCTACTCCCTTTCGCTTGTGGGTGTTGAGTCACTTTTGAATTAGGGAACATTGTAGAGGTCTACAGGGAGAGAAGAGGGTATTCTGCACCGTTGTCTAAAGTATTGAAAGTAGGACTTGGCATTTCAGAATGGAATGCCGTGCTTAAAAGGTGCTATTTATTTTTCACTATGATTTTAAAAATGGATGCATGTTGATACTTTTTATCAGGTAGATGCTTGGTTAAATTTTCTTGGGCAGTTGCCAGAAAGATGGTCATTTGCTGGTGAATTTCTCAGTCTTTGTCACTAAATGAGTATGTGAGAGAAATAAGCTTTGCACAGCAGCTTTTGCTTTGGTTGTTCAAAATAACAGATTCATCTCTGGGAAATCATTTCGCTTGGAGAGAGCTTTGCTTTTACAGATACTGTATTTCTGAAAAAGTTTTACACTTTCAAGAATTGTTAAATATTTTTATTAGACTTAATTGAATTTATTGATTAATAAGTGATTATAAAGGGGCTCAGTGGTTAAAAGCACAAACCACTCTTGCAGGGGACCTTAGAGTGGTTCCTAGCTTCTATATAGGGCAGCACACAACCACTTTGAATTCCACCTCTAGGGGGTCTTAGTCCTCTGGCTTCTGCAGTCACCTCTACTCCCCTGCACATACCCTTACCGCCCACACACATAATTAAGTTAACAGTTCTAAAAGGTGATCGTAGAAAACATGTACCACCCGCCGAAAGGCTTGTGGGCCATGCAGTCTTATCACTCCTCTTCCTATTGGTTATTTTAAAGTGTCTCTTAGTCTTTGGCTTGAGTTGCTTTAGGCTCAGTAATCAGTTTAACCAGTTCTACTTTATGTGAAAATCCATAGGCATAGAGTGTCATTTTCAGATGTGTTAGTTTGTGTGCAATATATTTTGCTCACATTTATACTTTCCATGGGTACCCCTTTTATGACTGTGTCTCCCTAAATGATGTGGAGAGTGCTCTTTACACCTAGTACATAATATTGCAAGAGTAATTATTGTTCTCACAGTTATCTGTGTTTATCCTGTTATAAAATACCTGCTATAAACGAATGTAATTTATTTCTGGTGAATAGCTTAGGATGTGATATATTTCTAGTGTGAACTTAACTGACTTGACATTATGTTCATCATAATTGTCCGGAGAGAAGAGAAGGGATCCACAGCTTTAATGTAGAATTCCTAAAGAGTGAACATATATTTTAGGTCCAGTTCAAAACTGTATTCAGATAAAAAGAGTATAGATCATCATTATCTTTGAAGCAATTAGAAATTCTTTAAATGGTTCAAACAAGTGTAATGTACATAATATTTCACATAGAGGAAATTAAAATAAGATTGTAGAAGAAAATGTACTTGATTTTGGTTCCAGAATAAAAAGACAAATTGTTGAAGGACAGTTGTTTTTTCCTAATCACAAATGAGAATGTTATATCTGAACTCTAGTTAGTATCTGATGTGGGTCTTACCCATTTCAATGAGGATTCATGCCCTACTCTGTATCCATAAAACTTATAAACACACCATATGTTCTATATCAGGTAAATGTATATTGGATGGAGTTTTCAGCATAGAAGGAAGCAAATATCCTAGAAAAGTACTATATTACTAACCTAATCTTAGGAAGTAACTCATTTTACAATGAGAGCCTTCTGACCCCTTTTCTGCCTGTTTTCTGAGTGTTAATTTCAGTAGTGTTCAGTGCAGACATGCACATTTAGTTGTGTATGTACTGCCTACACTAGGGTATGATTTTAATACTATTTTAAATACCAAGTCATCTCAATAACTATAATAGAAGTTTTGACAATTTATGATACTTTAATCATGAAATTTCAACCAGTTAGAAACATCTGGTGTTCAGCTGTTTTAGCTCTAGGAAGGAAGGAATTACTTTTATTTGGGTGCTTTTTATGTATTTGAATTTGATGGCCATATATTGTTGAGAAATATATAAATTAGATACTGATGAGATTTTTAATATACCCATGAATCCAGCACTAAATTTGTAATGCTTGGAAGTTATTTCTAAAGTAAGTTTTGTGATAATTTGATAATCTGATAATATTGTTATATTATTTTAAAGTGAGATACCGATTGGTGGTAATTTTTTTGTTCCTTAGACCCTGTTAAACCAAAAGTAGTTAGGGTATTTTTTTTTCAAAAATGTAATATTAAGTACTACATCGAACTTGCATTCAGAATTTGATCAGTTTATTTGAGCTATGTGTGTACCACTGTTTAAGATGAGCAAGAATGAAAAGAAGAATTACAGTAGTTGTCTTTATCTATCGATGATGTTTTGCTGGTTGAGATGTATCTGTCTATCTGTCTATCTATCATCTATCTATCTATCTATCTATCTATCTATCTATCTATCTATCGTCTATCTGCCTACCTACCTATCTCTGTGCTGTCTTACTCACATGGCTAGGATGTAGATGCTGATTTCTTATTAACCGGTGAAGAAGCTGAACATCAGGCATCCCTGGTGACTCTCCAAAGTCCATTCCTTTTGTAATTGAACATAAAGCTGTGAGCTTTTGCTGTTCTGCTCATGGTCAAAGTTCATTAAGAGAAAATAGGAAGCGAGGTCAGACCTCTCATGGCACGGTACTGGATAACTTACATGTTTCTGAAAATGTCAAGTTTTTCAGAGGAACACACATAAAATGATAAATACTTGAATGGTTTCATTACAAGGCAAATTGTTAACATTCTCGGTGTTTAACTTAGAAAAACATCTCCTATAACAATAAATTCTTAGTTATTTGAAAGCATTTTACATTCTACATTGCTTTAAAGTAAATCAGAGGTCAAAAAATATATTTCAGCTCACAAAAAAAAAAAAATACCCACTTTTTGTTTTTAATTACTTAGTCTCTTCAGGGGTATGGAGCTCCCCAAATGAGTGTTGTATTTACTGAAAACATTTTATCAGGAAAGCCTCAGAGACTTGAGTGAGTAGATATGGCATAGTACCTTTGCCAGGTGTCTCAAAGCCTGCCCTTTAAACCTGTGTTTATTGCAGCTGATATTCTTTGGTAAGACAATTTCAAGTATCTTGAAGTATTCTGTCTTTGCTGTATTTTGTTTCTGAATTAAAGTGGACTTGTAGTTCTTGTTACCCTATTTTTTAACAAATTTGAGTTATACAACCTAGCCAAAGCCAATATAATATTTCAGTGTACCAATAATACAGTATTTATCTTACATACATTTATATTCCTTTGTCAGTGAAAAAATGTGTTTGTGTTTTCCCTGTAGTGATAAGTAGGAAAGTACTGTCTGTAAAAATTGTTAATGAAGTATTTACCACGTGATGACAATGTGCTACATTTTGAAGTGTTCTTGTAATTTAACTTTTTTTTACTAGTCTAAACTTTTTATAGTTTTGTATTGTTTTGAACCACAAAGATTTATAATTATCCACCCTTGTTTATTATTGTTGTTTGTTTTTTAGGAAGGGTCTCATAATCCAGGCTAGCCTAGAATTTGCAATGTAGCCAGGAATGACCTTGAACTCCTGATTCTTTTGCCTCTACCTCTGGTCTGCTGGGATTACAGGTGTGCTGCACCAGGCCTAGTTTATGCAGTGCTGGGGATCAGACATAGGACTTAAAGCTTGCTAGGGAAGTGCTCTACCAGCTGAGCTCTAGCCTTGGCCCTGCTTATTATACTGTAACTGAAGAGGTTTCCCGAGTTACACGAAGTGAAGGTAAATGTGAAACAAAAGTCATTTGTTCCATAGCTGTGTCTCAGATGAACTGCCTACTGCTGTTGGTGCTTCACCCCTCACTGTATCTCAGCTCTAGTGTTACTGCTTCCTGTGCAGTAACTAAGCAGAGATTATTTGTCCACTATTACAGAGTAGCTGGGTGAGCTTAGGCTTGTGAATAGGCAGCCTGAGCAGAATCCCATGCTCGTAGTTACCGTTGTTTTTAGGAGTGGAGAAAGGACACCAAACCTACCTTCACTTTTGTACCATTTTAGAAAAAAAAAAAAAATTGCCATGAAACTGCAATTTAACTACTTTTCTAGATCAGACAAGTGAGGCACACACTAACTGGCTCTTCCAGAGCAGACAATCATCCATCTCCCGTGTATCATCAGTGCTTCAGATTGTTATATGAACACAAAATCCACAATGCCGGCTGAAGTTTTCAGCCCTATTAATTTACAAGGAAGCAGAGATCTTTGTTATCAAGTAGAGATGTAGCTGCTTAAAACTTAATTTCTCAAAAAGACTCCTATTTTGGAAAAGAAATGGTTGTTTTAAAATGATCTGTGATTTTTAAATCTTTCTGAAAGAATTTGATTTTTATTTAAAAAATATGTGAATATATGTTTTAAATGTGGTTTTTAAGGTTTTACATTTTTGTTACATTAAAACTGCAATGTTTGACTCGAAAATTGTGATTTATGTCATTTAAACCATTGAGTAAACCTATTTATAAGAATAAAAAACTTTAAATAATTTGCTTAATATATTTGTTTTATTCCTAAATAAATTCATATTTTGTAATATTTTGTGTCCTCTCAACATGCTCTTAGTCCAAACTGAGAGCTAACTTCTCTTTCTATCCACTCTACTTCAAGCCATTTCCCACCCAACTTTAGACTACTGGTCTTGAAACAAGGAATGAATACGTTTTAAATATCTATAAAAATGTCCATCACTGCCCTGGATACCTATAATTTATTTATAATTCCACAAGCACAGTGGTCAATGAAGTTACTAGATGGTCACTGAGTTTCTAGGCTTGGTTTTGTTGTTGTTGTTGTTGTTGTTAGTCTAGGTCCATATAAAGGTCAAAATTTACCAACACCTCTAACTTGGAAAGACTCAAACCTTGGGCTTTGGCCATTCTGAAGACATGAATATTGACTGCTGTGTTTTCATTCTTGGTGTAGACTTTCCCTCACATCCTGCTAGGAGATTAGCCAAGGACTTATACACTACACAGATTTGTAGACCTCTGTGATTCCCTCTTTTTACCATCTATTTACAACTATTTTGACAGTCAAATTCTATCTCCTCACAATTTAAGTCAGTCATTTCAGCTTTTTATTAGGTACCCCTTAGGAAATGGTATATAAATATGTGTCCACCTAGTGAAATTTTGTTTTATATGACTTACTGAATCTGACAATTTCATACGTATGTGAAGTGCGTCCTGATGGCTGCAATCCCCCTACCACCTCTGTCACCCTCACAAGTTCCTCCCCATATTCAATTCACACCTCTTTTTGAGACCCATTGAATTTATTCAGGATGATCTGTATGGAGCTGACAGATCCTGGTAGTCTGACCAGTGGGTACATAGCTGAAGACAAGGACTGCCCCTCTAATTGCTGTGGCCAGTAGAACCATGGACACTAGGGGGACCAGGAAAGGAAGGTAATGGTAGACAGAGATGTAGGTCTCAGTTCATTTGGGGGATAAACAATTTATTTTCCCTGTAGCTATGTATATAGCATTTAGCTACTTAAGAACACTGAAAGCACATTTGAGCAGTTGTTATAACCCATTTGTCCCATCCTGAGTTCCTTTTACTTCATCTCCTGTATTTGTGACTTTTTTTTTTTTCCACCAGAGGACATTTCTCTTACCAAGTTACCTCATGCCTCCACTTTCTACAATCAGATAACCACATCTATCACAAACTACCACCATAGAAGTAGTTTGCCTTCAGGGCCTAATGCTTCTTCAGCTTTAGATTTTTTTAAAAAAGTTTACAGCACCAAGAATGAATTCCTCTTGTCAATTGGACCTCAGATCTAAAAGGGGGGACAGTTGGTTACCCCCATAACAGTTGTACCACTCTTGTACCATTGGGTACATTTCACCTGGAAGGTTGGAATTGTAGTTCATAGACTTTACATCTGGTGGTGACTACTGATGCCCTTTCTTCCCCAACAGCATGTTTCAGCACCTTGAAAGCTAACCAATAGGGAGGAAGCATCCATCTCAGTTCTGGCTTGACTTCTTTATTTCTTGGCAAACTAGAGAGGTGTCTTAATAGGGTCTTACCAACTAGTTCTGGTGGGTAATTTAGAAGAGTAGTAAGAGTATTTTTTTTTAGGAATCTGAGGTGTCCCTGACCAACCATTTGTAATTGTCTTACACCTGGCACTGGGGTTTTGTTTAACAATCCTTGGCTTTCAGGAGGAGCTGTCAAGACATGCAGACCATCTCCCTTCCAAATCTCTACTTTTAGCTTAACATTTTTAATTGGTTTATGAAATAGTAACTTTCCATATGACTCTTCATACATTCTTAGTTTGGATTAAATGTGGCTCCCTACTCTCTCATCTTTCCCATCCCTCTGCCTCATCCCTGTTTACACTTTCTGACCTCAGCCTTCACCCTCTCAGTTCTCATATCGTTATATTCTGCCAGCCTCACTCCTTTAAGTCATGCTTCAGCCCAGTAACCCTCTTGTGGTTTCTGTACTTCTCCAGGCTAAACAGAAAAGCCTAAAGAGTTGAAGCTAGGGTCCACATATGAGAGAACAGGTGGTACTTGTCTTTCTGAGTCTGGGCTACCTTGCTCAGTGTAATTTTTTTTCTAACTTCATCTGTTTACTTACAAATCTCATAAATTTATTTCTCTTTACATATATATATACATATATATGTATATATATGTATATTGCATTTTCATTATCCATCCATCAGTTGATGGACAGCTAGACTGATTCCATTCCCTAGCTATTATAAATACAACAGCAACGAACATGGCTGACATCAAGTAAGTGTAGTTGTATGTAGTTATTTATATCTGGGTTCTCTATTCCATCTCATTGGTCTGTGTGTCTGCTTGTGGCCGGTATGTGTGATGACATCTGCTGCAGTCAATATGTTCAGGATTGCTTTGGTCATCCTTGGTCTTTTGTGTTTCCATATACATTTTAAGATTATTTTTTTCTATGTCTATGAAGAATTGACCTGGAATTTGGATTGAGAATGCACTGGATTTGTAGATTGATTTTGGTAAGACAGCCATTTTCACAAGATTAATTCTACCTGTCCAGGAACCAGGGAGGTGCCTTCCTCAGTTTCTCTCTTGAATGTTTTAAAGTTTTTGTTATAGAGGTCTTTCATTTCTTTGGTTAGGTTTATTCCCAAGTTTCTTTGAATTAATTTAATTAATATTATTATTTATGTGTGTGTGTTTCTGTCTGTCTGCCTGTTGGTATGTTGTGGATGAAATTGTCTCCCTGTTCTCTTTTTCATTATGTTTTTTATTGGCATAAAGGAAGCCTACTGGCTTTGTATCCTGCTGAAAGGAATACTGAATTTTGCCAAAGTCCTTTCTGCATGTATTGAGATGATCATGTGATTTCCATTTCTCAGTTCGTTTATGCAATGAGGTTCATTTATTGGTGTATAGTTATATTAAATTATCCCCATGCCTCTAGGATGCAACCAATTTGGTCATAATGAATGAGCTTTTTGATATGATCTTGAATCTGTTCTAAATGTTTATAGAGAATTTTTGTTTCTAAATAAGGAGATTGGTCTGTAATTTTTCTTCTGGTTTTGTTTTTATCTGGGTTTGTTTCAGGGTGATATTAGCTTCATAAAAAGAATTTAGCCTTCCTTTTGTTCTTCTATTTTGTGGAATAATTTGCTTAGGATTGGCAATTAATTCTTCTTTAAATGTTTGGTAGAATTCTGAAGTGAATCCATCTTGTCTTAGACTTCTTTTTAGTTGGGAGAATTTTAATTATTACTTCAATCTCACTGTATATAAGTCTCTTAATATTTATCTGTTTAATTTTAGTCATATTTATTTAGAGATTCATCCATTTCTTTTAGTTTTTCTAATTTAGTGGAATATAGTTTTTACTGTATGTCCTCATGATTTTCTGAATCCTGTTGATATTTATTGTAATGTCTCTCTTTTCTCTCTGATTTTATTAATTTGGGACTTTGTCCTACTTCTTTTGATTACTTTGACTAAAGGTTTGTCAATCTTGTTTATGTTTTCAAAGAACTATCTTCATTTATTTTTGTGTATATTTTTTCATTTTTATTTTACTAATTTTAGATCTGATCTTTATTATTCAATATCCTTGATTTGTTCTGTACACTTAGTGTTTTGATTATTACATGACATAGGGAATTTGTTTTCTGCTCCTGTCTACTATGTTTTGTGTGATTTTACACTCCAATGGGCATTTCTTTCCTAAGATGTAGGAAATTTTCTTCTATGATTTTATTGAAAGTATTTTATTTGCCTTTGACCTGAATTTCTTCTCCTTCTATGTCAATAAGTCATAGTTTTAGACTTTCCATAGTGCCCCAAAGGTCTTGCATGTTCCATTAATGAGTTTTAACATCTTATTTTCTTTGACTAAGTGATCCAATTCCTTTATTTTGTCTTCAAGTTCTGATATTATATATGTTGTATTACTTGATTTATTCTATCTGTGAGGCTTTGATCTTTTTATTGGTTTTACTGAATACGTCATTTCAGTTTTTATTACAGTTTGAGCTGTCTTCAGTATTTCTCCTTATTGAAGCAGGGACCATTACAGTGGTCTTAATAACTTTTGGAAGAGGCACACTGTCTTAGTTTTCCATGTTGTTCATGTTTTTATGGTGGTGCCTGGTGTCTGGAGTTAGATTGTTGGTGTGTCTTTTGGTATTAATGTCCAGCCCCGCTTTTTGTTGAGTATGTGTTTGGATATCTACTTGCTGCTGCTCTGGCTTTGCTGGGTGGTGCTTGAAGCTCATTCTCGGGGCTAGTCAGTACTGATTCATGTCTGGGGTACACGAGTGTGCCTGTCTTGGTTAAGGAAAGTGGCAGCTTCTGGTCTCACTAGTGGGTACTCAGTAGAACATGTAGGTTCTCCCTAAAGTCCCTCAGAAGTCAAGGTTAGATGGTCAGGTAAGTGGAGGTGAGGGCAGCCAGTGAGGTGTGCAGGTACTGGGTAGAGGCTTCAGAGTCACCAGTGAGATTTTACAAGTACAAATCCTGTTTAGTTCTTGCTTGCTTTTGTTTAACACTTGGTGGTTTCAAATATTGTTTCTTCTTTATATGATTAAACTTTGAGAGAACAAATGTAAAAGGTTGCCCTGCTATTGCCTGCTTGAGAACCTCGTCTCAATTGTACTGACATGGATTGTGTGTGGTCTCATTGTAGATAAGGAAGATAGTTGTTACTTTTGAAAGGCTTAAAGAGTTTCTGAAAATCGTTTGGGTGGGAGCAGTATCTTTTTGGAACATGGATGTCTAAAATGGTTCCTTTATGTATTGTGTCATAGTGTTTTAAGTCCAATGACCACCTAACAGTATCCTGTGAGGGAACGTCGAACAACACAAAGGTGGTTTTTTCTAGAAAATAGCAACTTACTCTTACTGGGACCTCACAAAAAGTTCCCACAAAGGAGGAAGATGAGAGCTTGACTGGATGTAACATGTAACTGAGGATAGAGACTATTTCAAGGGAAAATTGACTCTGGTATGTACTTACAGAGATGTGTAGAGATGCTGTGGGGTGCAGTCCAGCCTTCAAGGAATGTGATCAGAAATTCCACAGTAAAAGTAATGTAAACCGACTGGTTGACTAACATTTCTGGGACATGTGCCAGGCACTAGTCTTAAGTGTAAAATTAATCCCAGCACTTGGGAGGCAGAGCCAGGTGGATCTTTGTGAGTTCAAGGTCAGTCTGGTCTACAGAGTGAGATCCAGGAAAGGTGCAAAGCTACACAGAGAAACCCTGTCTCGAAAAAAACCAAAAGAACAGGGTATTAAAATTTGGAAAATATAGCTTCAGAAAAATTCTCTTTCAACCATATTGACTCCCACTGAACCTGAAGACTGTCTTATCCTTAAAAGCACATGAAGTTGATTTTGGGCAGAAATAAACAAAGAGAGCACACAGTGCAGAGAGAGACTGCATAAGAAGTGTAGTGTAGAGGAAATGTTTAGTATTTGATAAAGGATAGACCGGTTTCAATTAAAACAAGGTGAATGAAATTGCCTGCCCCTACACCATTAAAATACATTGCTGGCTGGGTGGTTAGAGGCTGCAGTCTGCCATAGCCTGGCAGCTTTTTCTAAGCTTGGCAATATGGAAACTCCCTCCCTCCCCAGCAAGGCTTCCTGCCCTTATCTGGAGAATGTCCCTGGGCCTTGAGGGCTGACCTTATCTAAAAACTGTCTCTAAACCAGACACCTGATTCATCTATAGCTTGACCCTTGGCACAGATCCCTGCTATGAAGACTTGTGTTAGGGGCTCTGCTCTAGGACCCTACTGCCACACCCTAAGCCTTGTGATAGGAGTGTGCCATTTAATGCAAATTAGGGCTTGTCCCCAGTCCCCAGGCTCCCCAATCCTGTATATGCCTTATACTCTGGAATAATATTGAGCTGATTCACTGATATCTGTCTCCCAGAGAGCTGTCTCCATTTGTGCCCACGGGCCGCATACAAAGCTTTCTGTTGTCCCTTCTGCCTCTTTCCTCTCTTGTCCTGATGGCCAACAGGCCAAGACGGAAAGAGGACCCCCACACCTCCCATCTTAATATTCTTGAAGATAGGACAGATTGCTGAGAGATAGATGCTCTGAATTAGGACTCTCAGCCATTTGTTTGGGGCCATTCCTTCTTCCCCCTCCCAGAAAGATTTTGAAGCCTGGAGGAGAGAGGACTTCTCAGGAGAAACAGTTTATGAGAAGCAAGTACAATGTTAGGGTTGTGCCTACAGCTTATGTCTGTAACAGTCTGAGAGACAATCAAATCTATATGAACTAACAGCCTGACTTGGAAGTTTGATTCTAGGTGGTGCCGCTGTATCTACAGGGTCTTGAGATTACATATCTTTCAAGGTATCCGTGCTAGTTAGTTTTCCTGTCAACTGGATACAAACTGGAGTCATCTAGGAAGAGGGAAACTCAACGGAGAAAATGACTCCATTCCTTTGGCCTGTGGTTCATTTTCTTGATTGATGATTTTATGGGAGGGCTCACACCATTTTAAGTAGTGCCAACCATGGACAGGTGGTCCTGGGTTGTATAAGAAAGCAGGTTGAGCAAACCACAAGGAGCAAGTCAATAAGCAGCGTTACCCCATGGCCTCTGCTTCAGTCCTTGCCTCCAGGTTCCTGCCATGAGCTTCTACCTTGACTTCCCTTCGTGATGGACTACAATTGTAAGATGGAATAAACATTTTCTCCCTAAGTTGCTTCTGATCATGGTGTTTATCACAGTAACAGAAAGCAGACTAGGGTAGTATCTGAGATGTACTCAGGCCTTAAACCTGGGAACGTTGTGGACAGGGATCTCAGTAAGTTTTAAATATCACCCCTTCGGTCAAAGGACTCTGTTCCTCTTTGTAATACAGAGAAAAGCACTCCATTAAGGCATGAATTATAAATATTTCAATACCATATGAGAAAAGCTATGATCCCTCTGATCTTGCAAACATGTACCTGCACACTGCATGCCCACACAAAAGCGCACTTGTATCTGGAGATGAAAAGCAGTATAATTTAGAAGTACTGTTAAGAAAAGGGGAAAGAAAGTATGAAAACTATAGACAGACAGAGACAGCCGAAGAGCAGCCTGGAAAGGCAACATTGTTTGCCTACAGTGAGGACTGAGAACTCCCTTTTGCATGACAGTGTCTCACAGGGGAGGCACTTAAGGAGAAAGTGAGTCTGCCATATTGTAGAAAGAGGCTGCAGTATGGCTGACAGACTACATTCTCTCTGCTTCTACCACTTGTATGTAAAAATTTCTTGTTCTAATAATTCTTCGGGAAAAGTAACAGTGATAGGCAACTTTCAATGACTGGGAAATTGATTTCCAAGGTGCATTATTCAACATTTTCCTCCAGGTGGCAGTCTTGGACATCTTTTTTTAGGTGTCAGTCTGATAGGCATTTTAAATCATTCTGTTAACCTTTCTATTGTCACAGATGTTAATGGTTTTTTTTTTTTCAGTACAAGTTGAGCCAGATAATCATAGTTACATCCTAGTCTCCATAATTAAGAATATACGGAACCATTTATAATTTCTGGAGTTTATATGTGGTTCTATCATAGAATTCTGATTATTGTTGTTAATAATTATTTGCCTCATTGACTGAAAAATTAAACACTTTTAGACATTTGTTGCAGACCATGGGATTCCAATCATCAAGTGTAAGAGAATAATAGCCTCAGCCATTAGCCTTGACCTTTGCTTTAGAAGGGTAGAATTCAACTGTTACCAGAATCCAGCATTTTTCTCTTGGGGCATTTTAAGGGCTTCATATACTGACTTTCTTAGTAAACAGTTTTACATATATATATATATATATATATATATATATATATATATATAA
>CABHPP010041838.1:0-42334 GCA_902168425.1 Peromyscus attwateri | reverse complement strand
ATATATATATATATATATATATATATATATATATATATTAAATATATGTGTATGTGTGTGTGTGTGTGTGTCTTGTGTGTGTGTATGTCTCTGTGTGTGTGTCTGTATTTGTAATATGTTTTACATACATATTTACCCATAGTCCTGAAGTGCCAGGAAGGTGTATTAGGCTTTTAAAATTCTGTCTTTGATCTTCTAATAATGTCCTTTGTGCTTAAGTTAGGGTTCTTTCTCTGGTATTCAAAACTAGCAGCCTTTTTCTGGGAACATGGGACCAAGTTGTATGCTTGTGGCAAATGGTATCCTGTGAGTCTACTTTTACTGAAATGGTAAATTTGTTTTCTACATGTTTTTTGGAGTCTCCTTACAAATGACTTCAGAATTCTGAAGTTGGACATGGGGTGGGGTGATAAAGAGAAGCCATTTTTTTTTCCTAGAGACATATCCCTCCCCTTTCTTGTCCTGTTCCTTACCTTCCTGCTTTACTCCCTGTAGTCTGTCCAATGCCACCGTCCTTTCTTCTCCAATGTCAGAGGAGCCTGGGGCAGAGGCCTGCTGGAAGTAAACTACTGCAGCACTGAAGCCCAAGAAGCTGAAAGCCGTGAGTGAGCACTCAGTCTGTTATCGACTTGCTTCATCCAGTTGGTTCTGTGTTTCAAGCAAGATCTATTGGTTTTAAATAATGGAAAAATAACTCCAACTTAAGCGCAAACAAAGCAAGGAAGATATTGGAATATCAACGATACAATTTTAATACCCTGGTACCTTGCTGGCACATCAAGGCTAGACCTGGCTCTGCATGGTTTCCCTGCCTTCATTTCGGGTCTGCTTCTTTGCCAGGTTGAGCCTCATGCTGTAGCAGATGGGGGGGCCTGCACTCATATTGTGTCTATAGCTGTCACTGAAGAAAGGAAGTTAAGGACTGAGGTTTATCCATCCTCTGCCTTTGATTATTCTGAATCCAGAGCACAGGAAGCTTACTATCATCAGTAAATATGGATGACTAGTGTCTGCTGAATGCCAGCTCCTGCTCTACTG
Organism: Peromyscus attwateri; assembly: GCA_902168425.1. Classification (NCBI taxonomy): domain Eukaryota; kingdom Metazoa; phylum Chordata; class Mammalia; order Rodentia; family Cricetidae; genus Peromyscus; species Peromyscus attwateri. Next base: position 41,296 of record CABHPP010041838.1, on the reverse strand, counting down.
GTTTTCATTATTAACTAACTTAATTCTCAGAGGAACTATGAGAGACAATCATATAAAGAAGACATATTTTCATATGTACACATACACACACACACACACATACACACACACACACACACACACACACACACACACACGAAGAACTAGGGGGAAAATAAAACAGACTAAAGCTCTTCCAACTGCTAAGTGCTGGAGCCAGGTTCAATACAAGGAAGTTCGCCACAGGAATGATACTCAGAGACCATATGGGTTCTGGTGTTGGGGCACATAGAAAAGATTATCTCCAATTTTTTCCATAGCCCTATCCCAGGAAAAGGCAACCAGTGGTTTAAAACTGCACTTTATAAGCAACAACTCTGGAAAAATCATAAATTTGAAATGCATTTTTAGCAGTGGTTCAACCTTCCTAATGCTGTAACTTTTTAATATAGTTCCTCCTGTTGTGATCCCTAACCATCAAATTATTTTTGTTGATACTTCATAACTATAATTATGCTATTGTTATGAATTTTATATATATATATATATATATATATATATATATCAGTGTTTTCTGATGGTCTTAGGTGACTCAGTGAAAGGGTCATTTGACCCCAAGGGGGTCATGACCCACAGGTTGAGAACTGTTGGTTTATAGTTTTGGCAACTTTTTGGCAGTGTTCTATTGAGAAATATTTTTTAATTATTTATTTAAACTATGTGTGTGAGCATATGTGTGTACACATGTGTGCACATGTCCATGGAGATGTCAGTTCCCCTGAAGCTGGAATTACAGGCAGTTATGAGACACCCAACATGGGTGCTGGGAACTGAACTTTGGTCCTCTGCAAGAGCAGCAAGTGCTCTCAACAGCCAAGCTATCTCTATCAACCCATCCATTCAGTAGTTGGAAAATAATTAACTTCAGGACCTTCTGGCTATCAGGAGGATAAAAGGACCAAATATAAATGTGAATGGGGAGAAAAATGATCATGTGAAGAAAAGGCCTTCAAACTATCTTAGATTTGGGATAGAGAGATGGCTCAGTGGTTAAGAGCGCTTGCTGCTCTTCCAGAGATTCAAGTGTGGCTGCCGTATCCATGTCAGGTGGCTCACAGCTACCTGCAGCTTCATCTCCAGGTGATCACGGTCACTTTTAGCTCCTGCAGACACCCACAGAGGTGGAATGCTCCTACACGTTTTAAAAATGTATATTAAATTTTTATGATTAGCCTTGTGTGAACCTTGTATGGTTTCTTGTTTTTTATATGGGCAACAGTTGCCAACATCACAACAACATTTAATTTACTGTATTTTTAAAAGAAATACCATAAATATTTCATACAAGTTGTGTAAATCAATGGTTTGGATGTAATGAAACAATGTGGTAATTTATGGATAAGTTCTTCGAACTGTGGAGCAGCCAGACTGTGAGGTATTTTCTAATGTGTGGTGTGGCAGGTAGAGCAAGCTAAATTTCTATTAACGATATTCATTATTCTGTCACTTCTTTCCCACCATTAATTCTTGAACTGATGTTACATTAATTTATCTGAATTTCACAGAACATCAAGCTCTTTTTTTTTCCTGAAGTCTTCTGTGACCAGTGAAGAGGTTGGAAGGGGGTTGTTACCAGTTAATGACTGCCTCGCTTACCTCTTGGGTTACTTTATCAAGCCCAGTAACAACATTTTTCTGACCCCATTGGTAACCAAATATAAAGCCTGTCATTTCTCTCAAGATTCCAGCCATAAGCAGAGACAAGGAAGCCAGTGCTGACCACTCTAGAGTGGATGTTTGTCTGGGGACGTTTCATACCTGTAATCTCCAGCAGCTTTACTGTTGAATTTTATATAAAGATGCTGGTTGGGAATGCCAGATGGAGCCATATTCAGAAAAGATATTTGCTAGCTAAACCAGCAACACATTAAATATGGTGGTTAATTTTGACTCTCAATTTTGATTGGACTGGAGAATGCCTAGGGGACCTAGGAAGCACACTTAGGGATCTGTGGGGGAATTTTTAGAGATAATTACCTGAGCTGAAAAGACGTGCCCTAAGTGTGGGCAGCACTGTTCATAGACTGGGGCCTTATGTGGAACAGAGAATGGTGGAGGAAAGAAGACCTTTGAAGTTCTTTTTTCTCTCTCTCTGCGTCCTGTCCAACATGATTTGAATAGCTGCTGCCCGGGTTCCCACCATGATAGTCTGCCTAGCTAAGGCCTGGATGGACTCAACCGATCGTGGACTCAAACCTCTGGAACCATGTACTAGAACAGAACTTTCCACCCTGAAGTCTATTTTTTTTTCCTACAGGCATTTCACAGCAACAGAAAGTGACAAAATTATGAAAGCTACTGAAGAACAGGATTTAAGGGATGAATCTAGAGAAGCTTCCTGAACGGAAAATGTTCTGATTTCTCACACGGTTTATAGATCACTCTCGATCAAGCATGTTAAATGTTGATGATTTCCTCAAGAAGAGAGGTGAATAATTAGCTGAATTACACCTGTAGCCTGGAACTTGTCATCCATTAACTCAGTACATTTCCTTTTTAGGGATGGAGACAGAACCATGGCTGAAGGAGGTGGGGAAAATGCCCTGGTTCAGACAGTAACAGTCTAGTAAAGAGGCAGACAGTTACGTCAGAGGGTAGTAAGTTCAATGAAGAAATACCTTAAAGTGATGCTATCTTTTAAAAAGATTTGGGTTTAGAAGGGACCCTGGGAGAGAGGGAAAGGAGTCTCTTAGGGGTGTGGAACCTTGAATAATAAGAATGGAACACGCTTACTAGAGTAAGTACAAGAAGGATTACTCCAGTAGACAAGAGCGCCAGATACAAAGGCTGGGATTGGGACATAGCATCTCTTGCAATCCTCACTAAGTTTTAGAAAAACAACCCAGTTTAATGGAAAATGAAACTGAAAACCATAGCAGGTCATTTATTTAGCTCTAAGGGAGGGTGTCAGTTGCACCACAAAAACCATATAGTTCTGCTGTTCACTGAGATCTAAAGCTCAAATTCAATGTATCAGTAAAGAATTAAAAGGGGGGAGAGAGATGTCCATCCCAACCCCAGGAAATCTCCTGAATGGTGCTGCTAATTCATTTTTTTCTCTAAGAGACATGCAACAGAGGGTCTATTGTTTATTAATGCACTCTGTAGATAATTTTGTATGTCTACAGTATAATTTTATGATTTATGTTCAAGAATAAGAATACAGAATTTGATACTATTGATCTATTTTCTTTCAAGAAATTGATAGCAGTTTTGCTAATAGGCTGTTTAATGATTCTAACAGTATAATATGTTCTGGTAAGTGGTTACATGAAAGAACCTAATTTACATGAAAATCTCATGATTGGCTGGGAATTGCCTTCAGAGGTTATTATATGATTGGTGTTTGTAAGTACATGAAACCCACCCTTGTCTCCTGTTTTGACTATGAAGGGAAAGGCATTGTTGGCATCTTTTATTAATTTTCAGAATAAAGCAGAATTTGATAAGGCACTGATTTATGATGCCCGGAGTTGTTGTTGAATATTTGCTTACACTGTAAAGATGTGTCTTTGCCAAAGCACCTTCTAATTGGTTTAATAAATAGCTGAATGGCCAATAGCTAGGCAGGAGATATAGGTGGAATTTCCAGGGAGAGAGAGGAAGAGGAGATGAACTGAGGTGCATGGGAGATGCCATGAAGATGCAGGGAGTTGGACATATAGAATAAAAGAAAGGTAAAAAGCTACATGGTAAAATGTAAATTAATACAAGCAGATTAATTTAAGTTATAAGAGTTAGTGGGACAAGCCTAAGCTAAGCCTGAGCTCTTGTAATTAATAATAAATCTCTGTGTCATTATTTGGGAGCTGGCACCCCAAATGAAAGTCCAACCACACTGAATTATTTTATTGTTGCCTTTGACCTGTGGTAAGTCCAAAAGACTTAAATCATGCTTGTGTAGATCCACTATTGTCAATTTTTTTTGCAATGTTCCTATTTTCTTACTGATTAGTGGACACATAGAACAATGTGGAGAAAAAAAGGATGCATGTCTATCCATGTTCCTTAAATATGTGAATGATCTTGTAAAGAAAAAACTAAGCCAGTGGCTGTACTTAAGGTTTAGTCATAGCTGTTCTCATGTCTGGACTCTGTGATATCAATAAGAATCTGTAAATACTGAAGACTAAATTTTGGTGACCTGAAAGATGACTGCTACTGTACATTGTTCTGTTAATGCTTTCATAGTCTTTAGAACATTACACTGTATTTTAATTTCTTATGTACTTTTGCTAAGAAGCACAAGTACTGAGTAATGAAGGTCTTGTGGTATTATTATATAAAGACTGAGGCTTAAAAAATGGTTTGAGAAAGTATTGTTGGCATTGCAGGGTACCACATTTCCACTAGAAAAAAAGATGGCTGCCGTTTTGAGTAAGGTTAAGGAGCAAATGCACAGAAGCAAGGAACTGAGGGAAGGAAAGCCATAACTTAGATTAAAAAAAAAGTCTGGTGTAATGGGACATGCCAGAAACTGAAATATAGACATTAAGGGAATAGGAACTTGATTAAGAAATCACTTTATCTCTAGGGCATGCCCTCTTCACAGGAACAGAACGGGAGATCAGTGTTGCCTGCATCAGTCAATGGGTAGACTAAAATTAGACTTACACAGCTTCTGGCTTCTCCTCATGTTTAGTACCTAATTTTATAACCTCAGCTACTTGTCTCATCTTCCCATTTTAAATTTAAAATAAAGAAGAAACCAAAGCAAAGCAGACAAGTTTCTTCATAGATTTAATTGAATTCAAGAAGTTTATTTTACATATTTTTATAATATGACTTTTGGGAAATATTAAGAACACCAGATGTTCCGGAATGTTCCAAGGCTATAAAATGAGATTATTGTTCAGGGTCAGGACTGTGCCACCACACCACAATTTACTTTAAAATTAAAATTGCTATGTAGGATTTAATTTCCTTCTCAGAAGGACAATAACCTTTTGAATGAATCAGACTTGGCTATTTATGCTTACTGCAAATAAGACTGCATTTGCAACACTCCGACGTGCTCACCTGGCAAAGCTAGGTTTGAAAAAGCAGAGGGAAAAAAGGCACACCTGTTTTGTTATATGTAAAGAAACATGGATGGATGTTCCGTGGAGTAGCAAGACTGGCTGTGAGTAGGGGTAACAGATACAGTGGACAGAGAGGAGCAGGCATTTTAATAAGTGCCACTGTCATGCGTGATCGCCTATATAATGAAGAAATGAGTGAATGAATGCATCGTAAAAGTAACCGATATTCATCTTCCCCACCTCTTAACCCAGTGTCTATTTCTACTACATGGCAACTTCCTAGGATCCTTTTGGAAACCTGTTGGGGGTGGTAGCTGAGAAGACTTTTAGGGAAATCAGAGTGTAAGTTCCTGTTTGCTTGTCACTTCCCAGCTCTTGTACACTGGGTTTTGAGCTGACAATGTAAACATTTGTAAACAGTAACTGATGGTGTTATCTTTTTCCTTACAGAGTAAAGACGTTATAGTCCACAAAACTGCTAATTCTGGTGAGGATGACAGGGGCTCTTACATCCTTTCAGATGCCAATAGAAGTAAATTTTGCTATTCATTTATCCAATGAGAAGTGAGCGTAAGATTCTGAAGTTCTCAACATTCCTGTTTCAGCCCTATCTAGGCAACTGAAACATCTCCCAGGGGTCCAGGCTGTAGCTATTGAGCATCATGCCGCTTAGCACTGGGCTGAGTGTGAAGTCCCTCAGTTCTTCAAGGGGCAGCCAGAAGCAGCATGACTACACGATACGTCTACGACCTCCTACTGTCAGGAACGGCTGTGAATTATCCCTGTTCCCCTCCTTAGCTAAGACCTACCATGAGTTAATACCATGCCCGTGTGTCAAGTTTTATGTTTTTCAAAATGTTTTCACTTCTTTTATCTTATGGCTTCATGAAAGCTGAGGGATGGAGGAGACTGAAGATGTCATGACCCCCTTGTAACAAGTGGACAAATTGAATCCAAAGGATAAAGTGACCACTTTGTCTAATTCAAACAGAGGCTAAGCTGAAGCCATTATCCAGCTTTTCTGCCTCAGAATCCAGTTCCTATTTCTATTACATGGCAGCCTGGGAGCCTGCATCATTTGACTCCTACTCTGTTGTTCTCGATCAGTTCATATTAGTTTCATGCTTGGTGAATTAAGGGTGACTTTAGTCACAATTTCATATTCATATCTATGGCATGATACAACTTACATGAAATATAATGATTTATTTGGGTTGATACAATAAAAATCCTCCAAAACACAAAATATTTTTGTTTGTCTTTATGTATTTATTTTTTGTGTCTAACAGTAGTATCATCTTCATATTCCTTGTTCTGCAATCTGAAAGTTAAGTATACGCAGAAAACTCAGCTTATCATCAATGCTGTGACATAGTTGAGATTTCAACTGAGACTTTACCAGATTGGTGACACTTGGAATCTAAAGATGTTTTCCTTTGTGTAGACTCTTTCCCAACGGCACATACTGGTGAAGGCTCTGCCAAGTCTGACAAGAAAATGTTTCAAACACTTTGTCAAGTTTTTTATTTCATCACGAAAAAAAAAAACAACCCACACATTTATAGCTAAATTCAATTTCACTGAAAGTGAAAGACCTACATCTAGTTCTGACCCTGTGAGGTCGAGACATTCTATCTTACAATTCAACATTTTGCTGCCTAGCCCCAGAGACATGCACACAAACAACATTGCAGAGTACCAATGTCACTTAGCGTTCTCAGCTGGTTCTGGATCCATTCTGTGTACTCCTCTTGCACATTCATAGCCTCCATGGATAACACTGTTCTGCTTGGGTACCAGAGCACCAAAAGGCACTTTCTGTGGCTATTCAAAGAAGGGTAAAGTCTTACTTGAACATTCAAGAACTTCCTCTTAATTGGTAAAAGATGTACTGTTTCCTTACCTTACTGATAATCTCCATCCATGTTGTCAGCAGTGGGGTGATTTCCTGTCTTACTTCTTACTTATGAAAACTTGTAGATATTGGAAACTGAAGTTTTTCTGGCTCATTTGAATTTATTCCTAATGGCTCTATGTTTTATTTTTTTTAAAAAAATGGAAGATGCACAGACTAAGGAAATTGATTCAAGACAGTCTCCAAAGTAAATCAACAGTTAATAAATTGGAGTAGAAAGTCCAAAATATATAGGAAAAATGAAGAAACCCTTCATGTTCTGCATTAGCAGAATTAGTACTATAAAATGGCTATATTTTTAAAAAGTAATCTACAGACTCAATGTAATCTCCATCAAAATTCTAGTGATATTCTTCAAAGAATTAAAAAAGTGATAAAAAATTTCATATAGAAACAGATCATAATCAGCCAAAGTAATCCTTAGTGAAAAGAATACCTGATCTTAAATAATAATGCAGAGACAAAGACAGCATGGTATTGGCATGAGAAGAGACAGGTACACCAAAGGAACAGAATAAAAGATGCAGAAATAAATCTGCATATCTATGACCACCTAATTTTAAAGAAATTATATTATCATATGTTAATTACATGTAATATTGTATTTCATTGTGGCATTTTCATGCATGTATGTAATCTACTTTGGTCATGCCTTCCTCCAGACACTCGCCCAATGGTCCTCTTCTTCCCTGCCAGTCTCACTTCCACTGCCATGTCCTTCTGCATATATATATATATATATATATATATATATATATATGTGTGTGTGTGTGTGTGTGTGTGTGTGTGTGTGTGTGTGTGTGTGTCTTAGTCAGTGTTCCAGTGCTGTGAAGAGACATCATGACCATGGCAACTCTTATAAAGGAAAACATTTAATTGGGGCTGGCTTACAGTTTCAGAAGTTTAGTCCATTGTCATTATGGCAGGAAGCATGGCAACATGCAGCCAGACATAGTGCTGGAAAAGGGGCTGAGAGTTCTACATACGGATCGGATCTGCAGGCAGCAGGAAGAGTGAGTGCCTCTGAACCTGGCTTGGACTTCTGAATCCTCAATGCCCACCCAGTGACACACTTCCTTCAATAAAGCCACACCTACCCCAACAAGGCCGTACCTCTAATCCCTCAAAGTAGTGCCATTCCCTGATGACTAAGCATTCAAATATATGAGCCCATGGAGCCATTCTCATTCAAACCACCCCAATATGTGACCCACTGAGTTTAATTAGGGTTGTTTACAAAAGCATGGGTGATGGGTTGCTACAGCACCAGAGAACAACTAGGCATTGTCTACACCACTGAAAAAAAACGTCTCTCCACCTGTCACCAAACACTACATGCACTTATATTCTCAGGGTTGAACAGGGCTTCATGACCCCCCGGCCCCAGGATGGAATATTGATGAACCCAATCTTACGTGGGTCATAGGCTGATAACCACAGTTGCTGAGAGCCTAAGAGCCTATGAAGAATACACTGGGCTATGCCCGGAAATAAAATGTTCCACAGCACTTCAACTTCCCCACCCCTGACTCTCACATTCTTTCTACTCCCTCTTCTGGGATGTTCTCTGAGCTCTGAGGGGGTGATATATATGTTCCACTTAGAGTTCAGCTTTCAACACTCCATTAATCTCAGCACTTTGAGCAGTTACGAGTTTGTGAAGCAGTCACTACCCACTGCACACAAAATGCCTCTCTGACTAAGGCTGACAGCAGCACTGATCTATGGGAATAAATAAAAATATTTAGAAGGTGATTTGACAGGCACATCCTGTCCAGTTAGCAGAACAGAAGTGGTGTTTTCCCACTGGGGTCTGTGAATGCCCTTAGTCATGAGATTTTGACCACATGTTTTATTCCAGATGTTAAGGCCTTACATCCAGGTACAGAGCAGTCTGTTACCCCAATAACAGACTTCCTACTATTGCATAAAGACATGCTCTATCAGGAATGTCTTGCCTGGCCCATCAGTAGTGTGGGATGCAGGGTCCATGGCTGAGTAAGATTGCTGATGGCAATTCCCTAACAGCCTGCATAACACTTTCTAGCTCTGGAAGAGTAGCCAGGAGGTAGGAAGCTTCCAGCCTGACACAAATATTTGTCAAAAGTATCAAAACACACACTGAGGGGGGTGGTATTCAACAATTTATAGTATCACAATTGGATATCCACCTGTAGAAGTATGAAAATAGATCTGGATGCCTGTCTCATCAATTTGAAGTGGACCGAGGACCAATATTTCAAACCTGAAATATTGAAACTGGTAGAAGATAACGTAAGGAATAGCCTTCATAATACAGGTATAGGCAAGTACTTGCTGAACAGGACTCAGATTGGACAAGAAGTAACACATTGAACTACATGAGATTGAAAAGATTATGTACAGCAAAGGAAACTCAATAGAGCAAACAGACAGCCTCTAAATGGAGAAAAACCTTTGTCAGCTATTCTTCAGACAGAGGACTAATATCTAGAATATATATTTTCAAAACTGCAAAAATTAATGTCCTCCCTCCCATTTGTCAGTCAATAAACGGAATAATGAAATGAATGGGCAGTTCTCACAAGAAGAAATATAAACGACCAATAAATATGTTAAAAAGTGTTCACCAGCCTTATCCATCAGAGAAAGGCCAACTCAAACTGAAACCAGTCCATCTCACCTTAATCAGAATGGATATCATCGAGAAAAGATACAACAGCCGTGCTGTTGAGGATGTGGGGAAAGAGGACCCTCATGCTCTGCTGATGGGGGTGCACAAGCCACTGTGCAAATCTGAACGGCACTTATTAGAAAATTAAATTATAACTACCATATGACCACTGTCTGGACATGTAGCCAAAGAATGCTAAATCCCACCACAGAGACACTTGCATATCCATATTTAAAGCTACATTATTCACAACAGCAAAGAAATCTTGGTCATCTTAGGTATTCATCAGTAAACGTATAGATAATAAAAATGTACATTTTACATATATGCAATGGGATCTTATTTAGCCATAAATAAAAATGAAATTCTGAGTCTTCAGTGAAATGGATGGAACTGAAATTTGTAAGTGGAGTAATTCAGTCTCAGAAAGACAAATACCACATGGTCTCACACACATTTTATTTTAGCTTCTTATATTTTGTGTGCATATATCTATATGAGAATGAGGAAGGTATGTGCTAGGAAATTAGAAATAGGTCCATGAGAGGAGAAAAATTGCTTTCAGCAGAAAACATTTTAGCAAATGTTACCTAGGTGACATTTGGTAGATATCTCCAGAAGGCGTAACTGGAATGTAGATTTGTAGTACTGCTCTCTGCCCACTGACTGGCACCAGATATCAAGGTATTGTTCTCACTGTGTTCCAAGCTCTGTAGTCTACCCCAATAATTCCCAGCTATTCCAGAGTTTCAGCTGTCACCCACCTGGTGAAACTGAGGCCTGTGGAAGCTTTCCATTTATAAGTCTCTTAAATACAGTACCTCAAATTCAACATGTCCAAAAGCAAAACAGTATTTGTTCCTAAGTAAACACCTCACTAATGATGCTGTGCACTTACTAATGCCTCCAGGTGAGGGAGAACAGAAACGGTGGAAAGAGGATTCTCAAACCACACAGAAATCTTTAGGAGAAATCTCTCTGCGTGCCCTGTACCACTGAACTAGAACTTTCCCTGAGGTAGAAAGTAGAAGGTCCTTGACTTTTGGTTGGGGTCATTTTCAATCCCTTTTTGCTCACGTGCTTTACCATTAAGTCTAGACTGGTTGCTACCTCCTGCTCACTGGGTCCTGTCAGCTTGTCATCAATGTAATAGAGCAGCTTGGTGACTTGTGAAAGAGCTGTGAGTGCCGGAGTTAGGGGACGCTGACTGGTGTTTTAAGGTCAAAATCTCACTTTTCGTGTTTTTACTTTAGTCATTTAAACTGACTTGGCTAAAGGATATTTCGATTGTGGTGTCTGTCAGTCTACGTTTTTGTTTCTGAGGCAGTTTTGGCTCACGGTTTCAGGTTTCACTGAACAACCACTTGTTCTACCATATCTAGGCCATGGCGAAGCAGAGCTTTGTGGTGAGTGGAGAAAGGAGGTGCGGAGCCTCTTACCTCAGGGCGGCCAGGAACAAGACAGAGACAGGAGGGACCAGAGAAAGGTCTATCCCAGGCCTTAGGACGTTTCCCTCCTGGTTCCCAAGTTGCTCCAGATAGGTCCCATATTCCCAAGTCTCCAGCACTTCCGCACACATCACTGATAGCTGGGGACAAAGTTGTCAACACATGAGTATATGAAGGTCATTTCATGTTCAAATCATACCATTTCATGAAAAAGTTTAAAGAATCATAGTCTTGGGCACTATTTCTTTTGAATGCTCCATTGTAATTTTTTTTATAAAAACTTTAAAATGTAATACATACTATATTGATGAAATACCTTGCTTACAACTTGTTTTTGTTTTGCTTGGGAGACAGGTTTCTCTGTGTAGCTCTGGATGTCCTGGAACTTGCTCTGTAGACAAGGCTGGTCTCAAACTCAAAGATCTGCCTGTCTCTGCCATCAAGTGTTGGGGCTAAAGGGGTGTACCACCCCTGCCTGGCTACAGTTTTTTTTTTTTAATATTTCACAAACGATTTCTGACAATAACAAGATAGTGTTTAGAAACAGGTAGCATGATGTAAAACTCAGGAAAAGAAAGTGCCAATTAGAAAAAGAAGAGGCTATCACTGGAAAGGGCAAGAAATAGTGACAAGGGCATATTAATGGCAGTGTGAATTAAGAGAGCATTTAGAGCCGGGTGGCGGCCGCGGCCGCGGTGGCGGCGGCGGCGGCGGCACACGCCTTTAATCCCAGCACTCGGGAGGCAGAGGCAGGCGGATTTCTGTGAGTTTGAGGCCAGCCTGGGCTACAGAGTGAGTTCCAGGACAGCCAAGGCTGCTACACAGAGAAGCCCTGTCTTGAAAAAAAAAAAAAAAAGATAGCATTTAGATATTTAGATAAAAGATTCTACCAGGAACACTCCTCTTGTGCAGTGCCAGCGTGGATAACTTCCATAGATCAACATGTGGACAGACCCACTAGAACTGTGCTATGTGGAAGTGCTGTCACTGGCTTGCCCAGAAATAAACCTGTCCTATTCAGGAGATAGATACATCTGCAGATGTACAGGGCTTCCTGCTGTCAAAACAGGGGGCCATTAGCTCTGCAATCAAATCGACAGACACCCATGCTTTGATTTTAGAACCACTCAACAACCTTCTGAGTTTCATTTGACTTCCTGTGCATCTTCCTACAGAGATTAAAATATGACAGCCAGAGAAATGAATATCTACCACTCGACAATGGTTTTCTCATTTAAAAGGAAGCCAACACTCTGGTATAATACACTCATATGCATGTCTTAACTTATGTTTATGGTGGATAAATATTTTATAATTTCATACAGTATAAGACATAGGCCAGACTAATTTTAAACCATAAAATCTGAAGATCAGATACATGATTGATATGATTTTGAACATATAGCAGAATTTAATGAAAATTCTTAAGAATTGCCCATGGGTGTAGCCCAGCATTGAAGTCATCCAAACTCCTTTATGTTTTATCTTACCACTTTAGGGATTCTGGGCTCCTCTCACAAGTGTGTTCCTTTTAGTATTTACGAAGGGTGCATCTTTTTGTCCCTTCCATTATAGAAGAAGAGCTTTTCCATGGCAAACCCACTCTAGGATTCCAATTTTTCTGAGTTTTGACGTCAGATGTCTCCACCTTACTCTCAGTAGGTCATCTGACGTATATGTCAGCCTACCAATCAAGCAAACTGTAGCACCTTTGTTAAGGTTGGGACCTACAGTAAGAAATCCATGTCAATAAATTTAGTTTGACCTGGTTATATATTCCTTTTTATATTGTCTCACAACCTTACAATCTATTTCCCATAACCCCCAAACTGTAAGAATTAGGAAACACCAATCATGGTCTCGATATCTCTTGCTCATATAATCCCTCCTCTCTCCCCAATTGGACTCCTGGCGCTCCACCTGGGGCTTGGCCGTGGATTTCTGCATCTGCTTCCATCAGTCACTGGATGAGAGTTCTGTCATGACAGTAACATTGGGACAAATATCCAAACTAGTGGAAACACATGAACTGTGAACCAATAGCTGAGGACCCCCCATGGAACTAGACCAGGCCCTTTGGATAAGTGAGACAGTTGATTAGCTTGAACTATCTAGGAGGCCCCCAGGCAGTGGAACCGGGACCTGTCCTTGGTGCATGAGCTGGCTTTTTGGAACCTAGGGCCTATGCTGAGACACTTTGCTTAGCCTTGGTGTAGGGAGGAGGGGACTGGACCTGCTTCAACTGAATCTACCAGGCTGGGCTGACTCCCCAGGGGGGACCTTGCCTTGGAGGAGGTGGGAATGGGGGGCAGATTGGGGGGGGAAGGCTGGGGCATGGGAGGAGGGAGGACAGGGGAATCCATGGCTGATATGCAAAATTAAATTAATTATAAAATAAAAATATTAAAAAAAAAGAATTAGGAAACACAAGAAATTCTTTTGGTGTGTTGCTCACTTCCCCAGGGGCTCACTGTGTACATCAACTTTTGTAGCCTGATGAGACATGATTCTGGTTCTAGGACTAGAGGCAAATGTGGGTGATGAAAGAAGGCCCTGGTTGCACCAGTCTTTATTGTCCTCTCCTTCACGGAAGGTTATTGATGGTGACTCCACGGGTAATGCAGGATTAGTTTGCTTGTCAAATGTCGAAATGGCACCATTGCAGGAATGTGGGTTGGGATTCACCCACCATTCAGTGTGTGGAGACAACTTCCGCATATGAAACAAAGCCAAAATAATCTGAGAATTCAGTGTCATGGGACCCCACCAAGGTCACGCCACACATCTCTACTCTGTTTTCAGGTCCTACTCTTTCCCAATCAGTACCTCATTTTAACTGCACATATCCTTCAAGGCTAGGACTTAAACTTGTGTTGAGAGTAGATGATCAAATGATGTGGGCTCGAGTTTGGTTCCTGCCAACCCCAGCTCTATGATTGCTTGTGAAATCTCTCAGAGCACAGTTAGAAGGCTTCACGGTATTAATACAAACCTTGAACTGGGAATGGGAAATTACATCTCTGGGCTCATCTTTGTTCTTGTTGTTATTGTTACTTTATCCTGAGATGTGTGAAGAAACAGCAAATATTGTTATATTCTTCAGTTTTTATAAAGGTTAAAACAATTGCATGCACACACACAAACACCCACATTCAACAAATTCTTTGCTTCTCACAAGCAGGAGTGTCAAATACATTTATTTTATATAGTTTTAAAGCACTCTACACCATGGATTATCAGAGTTTTCCATACTACCAGGAATATACTGCGACTTTAGGTTTGTGACAATTAGAGAGCCAGCTCCTGACAGAGCCAAGCCCAGTAGAAAAATTCCTCTTTACAGCTTTACAATAATGTTTCTCTAGAGCCACTCCTTGTATCATTATTTTTGTTAGTCTGTCTAGAAGAACCCATATTAATATATGTTAATGTATACATACATAATATGAGGTGATTTCTTAGAATGGTTAACAGTATTTGAGCTTAGGTAGTCCACTGGTGACCATTTACTGTTTGTAGAGGCGAAGTATCTAATATACACACATGCTTATGTCAGGAAGTCGCATGTATCAGCATCCCCAATCTGCTGCTTAAGTCCTGGAAGATTCTTGGAGAGAGGCTAATCTTCCACCCATATTAGAAGGCAAGCTTTGGTTTGATGTCAGTGAGGGGTCATAGCAGCATCAGCAACAACAATGTAGACATACTCTCTAAAAAGTCGTGAAGGAAGGCAGAAAAGCAACACTGTTTTTTTTTTTTTTTTTCCTTAGATCTCTTTGTGTCTGAGATGCCTACAGGATTGCCCCACTCAACCCCGGGGAAAAGTCTTCTTATTTAATCCTTCTCGGAAACACCCTCACAGATCAGTCTAGATCAAATTGTCAATCAAGCTTAACTATTGGTAGGTTTAATGAAAGACGTTATCAAGTAATTCAGTGTTAATAATAGCATGGATGAGCTGGCTTTGGTTATTTTGAATGCTCTTTGGAGAGATATGTATGAGAGTCTCTAGGCAACACATTTTGTGAGCTGAAAATAATTTGTATCATGTCTGCTGGCCATTAAACTACATTTCATTGTATTAATGGCATGACTAACCAGAGAACCAGATGTGGCCACTTAAATCTAAAAAGTATACTCATTTATTTTTGGCCAAAGAACTAATACACACAGAAGCATTTTCTTCATCCTTAGTTAAAGAGATGGCTGTACAGAGTAACTATAATTTCCCTGATGTTTGTGAATAGTTCATGAGTCATGGCCAAAACCCAATCACCTGCATATTCCTATTTTAAACCCTGCATAACTACTTATATTCATGTACTGAAATTTCTCTGGAATCCTGAAATAGATATAACACATGTATTACCATGTTTACTTGGGAGATTTAAAAAATACAATATGGTTAGAAAGCAAAGAGCTGTTAAATAACTAAAATAAAATAACAGCATTGCAAAGGCCGATATTCAAAGTGAAGTTTACAAGCTGCAGAGAGAAAAGATTAGAATTTCACACATCTATCTTGGACCTGCTATGAAACCAAACTGCATGTGCCTTGTTTGACAATAAATGACTAAATTAGCAACCAACTGATAGAGATCCATTTTGGAAAAGAGCTGAAGATGTCACTGAAAGATCTCAACAAATTAAATATGTTCAGAATCTGATTTAAAGATTTTTAAAAACCTTTTTGAGAGTTTTGAGGGCTCTTTAAGTAATAAAGAACATCTACTCTGTAGAACTTATTGACTACTAAGGAGGAAAACTGCTGTATAGAAATGCATACACTTCAGAGCATAGTGTGGGGAACAGCGTGTGCAAGAAAATTAAATTGCCATGTGAGACCATCACAATCCATCTATAAGCAAAGACAATCTCCATTAAAGCCTCAAATGGCCTGCCTTGAATAAATTGTCAAATGAAGGATAAAATTCTTATGAAAATTCATGAAGCACAGGAGAAAATTTTAGAGCTTGCTAAAACAGTCCCTGAAAAGTACAAATAGAAGAACTCAGACTTTCTTTCATTTCAGTCTTACTAGGAAGATGCAATAATCAATACATTGTATCCATGGCATGAGCAGAACTCTGTATCCATGAATTAAAGTTTGGGGCTTGTACATACACTGCCACATTTGTATCCAATTGATTTGACAATTCAAGCCCCCAAAAAAGGTGATTAAAAAAATTGCCCAGGCTTATAATCACTGCACTTGGGAGGTCTAGGCAGGAGGAGCAGGAGTTCCAGGCCGTCATCAACTATATAGTACGTTGAAGTCCAGCCTGGGATACATGAGAACCTATCTCAAACAGACAAACAATATAATAAAATCGGTGGGAGTAACGAGGGAAGCGCATACAAAAGAATGAAGTAGTAATTACACGTCTCATTATATAAAAATAACTTAACGGGGAGGGCGAGATGGTTCAACAGTTGCCTGCCACCAAGCCCAATCACCTGAATTCTATCCATAGAAACCGCGTGGTGGAGTAAGAGGACTGATTCCAACAGTTGCTGTCTGACCTCCGTATGGCATATGTGTGTTGTGCCATGTGTGCGGGTTCAGACATAAATGTAAATAAAATGTAAATTGAAAAAAATCAAAAAAGGATCAACCTGAAGGAGAAACTAGAACTGGTAAAGTACAGCTGCTCTGAGAATCATTCTTCAAAAGACTCAATGCAGGGGCTGGTGAGATGACCCATCAGTTGAGGACTGTTCTTGTGAAGGACCTGAGCTCAACCACCAGCACCCATATTGAACAGCTCTTAACCACCCAGAACTCTGTTGCAGGAGATCTGATGCCTTTTCCTGACCTCTTCAGGCACTGTACTCACATGCACAAACCCATACACAGACACATGCATGTACACATCATTAAAAATAAAAATAAAATCTTACATGCTATCTCCTTCTTATTGCTCTGGCTAAGACTCCAAGTGCTATATTGAATAGGTATGGAAAGAGTGGACATCCTTGTTTTATTTATGATTTTACTGGAAATGATTTGAGTTTCTCCCTCTTTTTTTTGTGTTGGATGTGGGCTTGTTGTCTTGTAGTAGAATTACGTTGTGATAGTTACTGTTTTTTTCTAACACTAGCCTACTTTTAAGGAAGTATTAAGGATTGAGAATGGTGCCCCAACTTAATTCAGGTCTACTAAAAACTAATCCCTCTTGAATATTGTAAACATTATTAATAAAAAGGTCAATTAAAAATCCAATGAATGAGCTCATCCCCAGATGTGCCATTCAATGCAAAGTGAAATGTGAAAATTCCTCCAAGTATCAGTAATCCTAAAATAATGGCCTCCAATGACAGTGAATTAGATGAAATTCTTGACAAAGAACTCAAAAGAATGATTGTGGGTATGTTGTAATTTTAAAAAAGACAAAGAGAAAATAAAGAAAGTGCTGAATGAATTCTGAGGAAAGAAAAATGACTAAGTAAAATAAGGAAGTCAACAAAGGATATGGAGCTAGAATTTTTAGGGAAAAAAAGGCAAACATATTGAAGAAAAATCAGCCTGAAATACTGGAAATGAAAATTTCAATAAATCAAAAAGAAAACAAACTCTCTGGAAAATATCACCAGTGCAATAGGTAAAGAGAAGAACAGAGCATCTGGTGTTGAAAACTAAGTAAGGGAATTGGAGCAGTCAATGATCAAGACAAGTTAAGAAGAAAGCACGGATGCTATATTTGAGATCTGTGGAATACTGCAAGACAAAGTGTATGATTTATGGGCATGGAAGGATAAAGATTTCATGCTAAGGGCATAGACTTTTAAGGAAAATCAAAACAATTTGAACATAAAGATTACTGTGGGAGGTATCATCATATCTGTTTTTGTTACTCTTCTAATACTGTGAAGGGACACCATGACCAACTCAACTCTTATTAAAGAAAGCATTTAACTGGGGACTTGCTTACAGCTTTACAGGGTTAGTCTATAATTATCATTATAGATGATATAGAAGCAAGCAGGCAAAGCACTGGAATATCACCTGAGAGCTTTACATCCTGATCCAGAAGGAGCAGGCAGGGAAGTGGGGGAGAGCCTTGTATAGGTTTTTGAAAACCCCAGACCCCACACTCAGTGACACACCTCCTCCAACAGGGCTGTGCCTCCTAATCATTCACAAACAGTTCCACTCACTGGGGACCAAGCATTCTAACATATGAGCCAATGGGAGCCGCTCTCATTCAATCCACCACAATATCTAAATTCAAATTATGCTATAGGCATTTAAACGGTAATGGGACTCATAAAAAAATCAGGCACATTGATCAATGTTATAGAATAGAGAACCAGATATAAGTCCATGCCACCACAGCTGTCTGGTTTTTGACAGATGTCAAAAAATACACTTTGGAGAAAAGACAGTATCTTCAACAAATGGTACTAGGGAAACTTGATATCCATGGGTAGAAGAATAAAATGAGATCCCTAAATCTTGCCCCACACAATATCAACTCCAAATGGACAAAAGGCGGTAATGTAGGTCTGGAAACCCTTAGAGGAAAAAGTATGGGAAACACTCAAGATACATGCATTGTCCTAGTTTTCTTTTTGTAGCTATGATAGAACACCATGGCCAAAAACAACCTAGGCGGGGTAAAGGGTGCATTTGACTTACATTTCCACATCACAGTGCATTGTGGGGGCAAGACAGTGTAGGAACTCAAGGCGGGCACCTGGAGGCAGGAACTGAAGCAGGGTCGAAGAACAGAGCAGAGAATGGACAGAGCAGGAACAGCAGGGAGAGAAAAATAAAACGAAGAATGAGGCTTTGCCCCTCAGATAAAGTTCCCGCGAGTGTTGCTGCTATCCGATAGTTTGCCGACTCCATGCCTCCTCCTAGTGCCTGATCTGCTGAGGGCAGGTCCCTCGACAGCCTTTAATGCAGAGACCACTTGAGTCCATCAGTCTTCGGTTATCAATAGGAGCATTCTTTCCAGCATCACTTGTGGCTATGTAACAGAGTGATAATGTGAAAGTGGTCCTATGGCCATCAAAATGTCCCAGGAACACATGAAAATGTTAACCTGGCCATAGTTAGTATCAAGATCCATGTATTTTTGTTTGTTTGATTTTTTTTTGGTGGGGGTGTAATTTTATACATGAATATAATTTGATCATATTATACTCATTCCTCTGCTACCCTCCAACTTGTGACACCCCTCCCATCTTCATATACCACCTTTTCACTGTTGTATAACCTTCTGAACCTTATTAGTACTGTCCATACACATGTGGGTATAGGGCATCATCCATTGGAGCATGGGAAGCCTGCTAGTAGCCATATCCCTGAAGAAAACTGAAACCTCTTCCCTCAGAAGCCATCAACTGCCAATATTCCTTAGCTAGGGGTGGAGCCGCATGATTCCCTTCCCTTTCCATGTTGAAGTATTGACTGGCTTGATCGTGTGCAGGTGTGGTATTGGCAACCACATCTTCTGTGACTTTGTGAGTACAATGGCACTGTCTTATCCAGAAGACATTTTACAACTGTCTTCCTCGATCCCAGATTCTCATAATCTTTCCATCCTCTCTTCTACAGTATTCCCAGGCACTAGAGGGGAAGGGAGTATGATGTAGATGTCCCATTTAGGACTGAGCTCTCCACAGTCACATCTCTGCACTTTGACCAACTGTGAATCTCTGTTTTAGCCTCCATCCAAGGCAAATAGACACCTCTCTTAGGAAGAGCAAGAGTTGCACTAATCTATGAGTATAAGGCTAAGTAGCTATAGGGCAGTTTGACATTGTTACTTCAGCAAAATAGTAGTTGTAGGACCTGTGACCTACACAGCCACAGGCTCTGAACGTTCTATAAAACAACATTAACATGAGAAAAAAAAACGTCATCTTTGTGTGTTCTTTCTTCCAGCCTTAAACTGTCCACTTAAGCTCACCACTGTCCCACCCTGCAACTTGCATTGCCCATTTGGAGAACTGCAAGGGTTTCAAAGCAACTTCACTGTTGCTCTCCACTGCCCAAGAAAACAGATCTGCAAGGGAAGGACTAAACTGAGTGCCTGTGATGTGGCCCTCACAGTAGCAGCTCCCAGCTCCCAGCTTGCTGTTCTGGACATTGCTGCTCCTTCTCACCTTTCTCTTGCACCAGCACAACTGGACTACAGATGTCTTCCGAACATGTTTATGTCATTTTATCTCATGTTGAACATAAACTGAACAAGGACAATACCAGTGAACATATCCACTGGACAGAGAGAAGCCCACGGAGCCCCAGCTCTACACAAAAACTTCTAGGCAACAGAGGAAAGCTGGGAACAGGAGAGGTGGACTTCTCCAGGGGAGAGCACATGAACTAGTTGTACAGTGCCAAACAGGCAGCTCTGAAAACACATATACAGGTAGCATTACACAGACAGAACAGGTTATATTTAGGAATATATATGCACATATCTACATCTATATGCATACAACATTAACATGAGAAAAAAACTAGGTAGGAATTTTGCATAATGTAAGGGACTTACTTCCTGTGAATGCTGAATGAATTGTATTATCAGTCATAGCCTTTCCCCTCCTTCTCAGAAATGTGTAGAAATTGATCGAGGGGAAAACTGCTGCTAATACCCACATGTGCACACACACTCAGAACACACGCCATGAGCCATCTTTCCAGAGCTGTCATTCGTTTTCAGTTTGAGCATGAGACAGAGACCAGAATGTTCTGCTTCCAAGCAAATATCAAAGGCAGAGAAGAAATACGTAAAAATTGAGGATCCAAAATGAATAAAAATGACCGGGCTTGTTAAGAGCGATCCAATATATTTACAATCATAAAATATCTGTTTTGCTGTGATTAGAATGTAATTAACACAAAAGAATGAAAGTGACTTTATTTGGGACATGTGAAAATTTACACTCGTAAGGAAGGAAAAATTTACACAGGACATAAATATACACAGCAAATTGTTATTGACATCAGTCTCTGTTTGCTTTGTAAAATCACAAAAAGAGCTCTAATTTACACCCCTCTTCCTACATTCTAAGCATTAGCTAATGCTTGATCATGCTTCATTTAAACCTCAAAATACCTTCTGAGGAAAGTGACATTGTCCTTGTAGCAGTGACAGAGAATGGGAGGCACACAAATTCATTTGAATAAATTTCCTTCCAAAGTGAGTACACAAAGTCTATCATAGTTTTCCATTATTTTTTTTCTTATGCTGATGTTTTTAGTAATGCTTTCCTCACTACCAAGACCAGGCATGAATTCAACTCCACTTCCTTTGATGCTCTCAACCTGCACTGTACATTCAAGTATTTCCCCATCTAGAATTTATGTTTAGACAGTGTGGGAAACTGTTCATTAGATTTTATTAATTTAAGTGTGGTAGTTTGAATGTAATTGGCCCCCATAAGCTCATAGGAAGTGGCACTATTAGGGGTGCGGCCTTGTTGGAGGAACTGTGTCATTGTTCAGGCAAGCTTGAGGTCTCATATATTCTCAAGATGAAACACCCAGTGTCTGAGTCCACTTCCTATGAGATTATGGGGGCCAATTACATTCAAACTACCGCAGTAAGACACATCTTTCATCATTTTAGCATCTCTAACAACAGGATTCTCCATAAAATCAGGAAGGGAGAGGTCTTCTCTGATTCTTTCTGGAAAGGTCAAGACAGTGCCAACATCAAAGTTGAGATGTGAAAGTCAAACATCTTGAATGAAAACACACACACATATACACACAGTTAAAATATGTTTAACTAATATATGTTTAAAATTGTATAAAATTCTCAAAGAATTAATAAAATACTTCTAAAATTAAAAAGCCACGTTTTCTGTTTTGCTAAATGAACACAAAATCAAACTGCCTTCTTTATACCCATAGATCAGTGCAGTGCTCACCCTTCACCAGACATGCTTTTCTTTACAATGGGCTATAGTTAATACAGAGACTCACAACTTAGTCCTACATGGGCATCTACATCATGTCCCTGTCTCTTCTTGAATTCAAGGAACATTTTAGACTAGGTGATAGAAAGACTGAAATCAGTCTTCTTGACATGACAGCATTCATGACTCCTAGTATTTATGGTTGTCTGCTCAGATCTGCTCAAGCTCAAGCTAATCAGTACTCCAGCAAGAATGAGGAAGGGCCTCATGAAGCGCCACCCCTAGCTGAGGAGCTATTGGCAGTTGATGACTACTCTCAGGGATGGAGGAAGCTTTCTTTAAGGGTGTCATTCCTGGTAGGATGCCAATGACATAATAGACAGCCCTGAACCTCTGTGCATATTGGCAGCACTAACTGGACTCTGTAGGTTGAAAAAAAAAAACCAGGACATTGGGTTGAGAGGTGCATGTGTAAGGTAATCTAGGAGGAGTTGGAGAAGACAAGTTATAGTAAGGTGGTTATAGTAAAAATGCATCATGTAAACCTTTGAAATTGTAAAAAAAAAGTATTAAAAAATACCACACCAACAAAGTTAAAGATGGAAGAAAGGACACCGCTCTGTGAAAAACCAAAGTAGTCTGAAGAATGACTTTATGTTGGAGGAGGTTTACTTATGCTGTAATTGGTTTACTTCATATTTATTTTATTTCCGAGGCATAGACAAATATGATCTGTTAAAAGCTTTAAGTCTAAGTAACTCTAAAATAGCTTATCTAGAAAAAAGGAGGAGGAAGAAGAGGAGGGGGGGGACAATAAAATTAAGAAATGAAAAGTTGAGGAAATCAGAATTTTGGGCTTTGGGAGCCTGGTAGTTTCTGACACAGTCTTCAACAATTCAGTTGCAGTGCAGAATGATCCATGAACAACATGAAGTTGTGCAGATGCAGTGATGCCCAATAAAGTTTTATTGACAACAACAAAGAGTGTTCCTGCCCTTACTTTGCCCCAATGCAGAGTAGAGAGGCTAGATAACAAGAGTGTACTTTGTTTTAGTTCACAGACTTTTTACAATGGAAGGATATAAAATATTGGTGGACCCTACAATATTGATTTGTTAATCTTAGTTTTGAAAGATGAACAAATTGACAACTACCATTTAGTTAATTATACTTAGCATTTTCTATGACATCTTTATCAAAATTTGAATGCAATGATTTGACCCAGTGCTGTAATTCTCTGTTAATATTATAGAAATAAATATTACAAAGATATAATTCTGCAGTGTTTTATTTTAACTTAGTATCATTTTCTGATAAAACTACTTCTAATATTCTATTCCAGTCTTTTGTATAGAAGACTAAATTTCAAAGGCAGTGTCTCTGCAGTTATTGTGGCTAGAGTTACATTAAGCCGTCAAATTAATTTTAGAAGAATTACGCATTTACTGAGACCTGTCTTTGTATCAAGACAACTATGCCTATTTAAGTATTTGGTAATGTTTTATACTTTATTCAAGTAAGTCTTTTCTATTTCTTGGGAGTCAAATACTAAGTATTTATACTTAATGGTTATGAAAAATGAATGTTTAATTTTCCATTTTATTTTCTAACCTGTATTAATTATATAATATAGCCAGCTAATTTTGTAAGGTATTTAATCAGATCTTTTGCATTTCATTAGTTGGTTATATTTAGTTGCCTATGAATATCACCCACCACATTTGGTGTCAACTTAAAAGATTTTCTTTTTCTTAATTTTTATTGCCATATTTATAATTTTTCTGTTGTAATAATTCTAAACCTCAATAGAAACACCTAAAATATCTTACTGTTAAGTATGAAGTTAACTCTTGCCTTCTTATCATGAAGGTGTATTTTTAATACTCTTAGTTTTGAATATTAATTCCTGAAAACTAACATTGACTTCAGTAAATAGTTTTATAAGATTTCTATGAAGATGAGCATAATTTTCTTCTTTTGGTTATTTGTGGGAAACAGTAGAGCAATCTATTTCTTATGAAAATATTCTTGAATTATTAGGATTATTCCCACTTGGGTATAGTGGGGTAATTAATTTGCTAGTAATTTGTTTACATCATTGTATGTGTATTAAGGAGGAAATTTTGTCTCTGATGCATTTTTACTGAAATTTAGTCTTTATGAGGTTTTTGGTACAAAAGATCTTGTAGCTTTAAACAGATAGTAACTATTTTATCCTATTCTATGATTGTTTACAGCACTAGAATTATACATTTCTCAAAATATAGAATTTATTGGTCATAATTAAACCCACTATTTTGTACAACTGATATTTACTAACAGGTAGACTCATTAACCATAGGTTTGTAAAAGTAACATCTCTATGACTATAATTTCTGTAATACTTGCTCAATTGAAGTACATAACTCAGAAATTTTGTGTGACTCAGGGAATTCTAGAATTTCTCAAAATTCTGCAGCCATCCTTATAATTTCAGAACATTTTTATCCTCCTGTCATGAAACCCTGTAATTATCATCAGTGATTGATCATCATCTCTGCTCATCTTAGCCCTGAGAAGCCACTAAACTACATCCTTCCTCTTCAGGTTTGGCTACTTTCTACATTCCACAGAAATGGAAACATATAATATGTGTTCTGTTTCCACTAGCCTTTTACTTAGAATGATACTGTCAAATTTTGTCCATAGTTTAGCATACACCAACGTGGCTATTACTGCTGTTTAAAATTATATGAATTTATAATATAGATGCTTATAATCATTCTTTTTAAGCTTCTAAGCTTTATGTTTTCAGAGTGATTTTAGTTTCACAACAAAATTCAAGGGAAATATAGACTTTACACAGCCTTCCCACACACAGCCTCCCAACACACAGCCCCCCCATACACAGCCTCCCCATACTCAGTCCCCCCTACACAGCCTCCCATACACAGTCTCCCCATACACAGCCCCCCACACATAGCCTCCCCACACTCAGTCCCCCCATACACAGCCTCCTCATAGACAGCCTTGCCATACACAGCCTCCCCATGATAGCCCCCCCTACCCACAGCCCCTTGTACACAGCCTCCCATACACAGCCCCCCATACACAGCTTCCCACATGAGCAGTGTCCCCACCACAGCACTGTAAATACTGCAGCAGCAGCTACAATAATGCAGCTCACATTAGGGTTCCCTAGTGAGGCTAGGAAGTGTATATGTGTGAGTAAATTCTTGTGACAAATGCCATTTGTGCAGAATCAGCTGAGACACTCAGGTAACTGGAGTTGGAGGAGGTCTGCTTATGCTTCAGAGCAAACTTGAAGCCAAAGAGAAACCCACTAAGACCCTCTATCAAAATATAAAATATATAAATGATTTACCACTCTTGAGGTGGTGGGACCTGAGAAAACGGAGCCAATAAATGAGGAGGACTAAAATTTCATGCAATAGCCAACATTATTCATCGCATCAATTTGTACTCTGAGGGTTAAGAGGCGTCATACAAGTGAAGTATACATTCACAAGGACAAGCTACAGACAGTGGAAACATGTTTTTCCATAGAGGCAAATAAACAATGAGTTGTAATAAATTCACTGTAATGAGTAATCTCAAGTAGTACTATCTGCTACACCTGGGATAAGCACAAAGACACATCCCAAGAAAACGTCATGACTTGAAGAAACTGAGGCCACAGGACTCTTGTCTTGTTTTCCCCAAGTGCTGAGAAATCTCCTCCCATGACTCCATACTTGGACCATGTTCTGACAATAAATAAGTAAAATTTAAAAATTCAAATATGGTGATGTGCTCCTGCAACCTCAGTACACAGGAGGTAGAAACAGGAAGTTAGGGCAGACTGAAGGGAACCTGAGCTACACTGAGAGTTCTAGGCCACTCAGTACTACATAGTGAGGGTATTAAAACATGAAAAAAAAACCATAAATAAAATAAAAACAAAAAACCGATGCTTTTACTCCTTTAAAGGTTTATATTTTGCCTAGTTTCTGTTCCCTTCCCTCTAACATCTGGAAACCACAGTAGTAGACAATTTTGACAAAATAATAGTACCCTTCTGTGGTGATATTGTGTCCCCCAATATGTTGTGCACCCTAATAAACTTATCTGGGATCAGAGAACAGAACAGCCACCATTTTAAACATAGGTTTAGGCAGTGGTAGCACACGCTTTTAATCCTAGCATTCAGGAGGCAGAGATCCATCTGGATCTCTGTGAGTTCAAAGCCACACTGGAAACAGCCAGGCATGGTGACACACGCCTTTAATCCTAGGAAGTGATGGCAGGAAGCAGAAAGGTATATAAGGTATGAGGACCAGGAACTAGAGTCTTGTTAAGCTTTTGGCTTTTAGCAGCAGTTCAGCTGAGATCCATTCAGATGAGGACTTAGGGGCTTTCAGTCTGAGGAAACAAGGTCAGCTGAGAGGTTGGCGAGGTGAGGTTAGCTGTGGCGTGTTCTGTCTCTCTGATCTTTCAGCATTCACCCCAATATCTGGCTCTGGGTTTGTTTTTATTATTAAGACCTTTTAAGATTTGTGTTATACCCTTCTTCAAAGGGACTTGTAATCCTTCTCTGAAGGAATGTCTATGTTTATGGGATGGTTCCTATTGGGGAGTATTTAGGGACTACAAATCATTATTTTGATGATTGACCTTAGGCTTATATTTGCTGAACCTCAGATGCTTCTGCCTAACAAAATCAACTAAGAATATCTAGAGTCCTCTCTATTTCTGTCCTGGGGGCAATTATCACCACTGATGAATATTTCTCTGGAAGATGGTCAATTTTGATTATCACTTTGCCTCCAATTCCCATTATGGTATGAATATTAGCACCATGTTTGCTGATTAAACATTGCTACTTGCCCTCTGCTTCTCCAGTACTCATTGCCTCTACTACATTTAGAAGGTTTAATCCAAAAAGCCGAAGCTTTATTGGAATCTCTGACCTGGGAACAGTAGAGTTCTTCAAGGATGCTGGGAATCTTCCCGCAAAATGTAATTCTCACAGTGACAACGATCTTGTGTTCTGGACCTGTGTTTATAGCAGTACTTACCTGATAGTTCTGTTCTAACTTTCCAATATCCCCAAGTATTTGTATATCTCCTCTGTATGCCAAGGCAGTTCTGGTACTTCGAATTTAGCCACCTTTACATCCATATTTTAACCAACAAGTCAAAATATTTGACCCCAAATATTAAATCCAAAGTATCTACTTGACTCTCAATACATTTACCCTAATACAATTTTATATGCCTTCTAACATGATCCCAAACTACTGAGCCATTCCTAGAGACATTCCCCATATTTCCGCATCAGGTGGAAAAATCTTGCAGTCTTGAAATGTGTTGGCATACCTCATAATTTGCATTTCATATTTTCATTTCATACTTTACATAATTGGCTGGGACTTCAATCTTGTTATAGGTCCAGAAGCAAAGAAAAGAAGTGATGGGAAGGTCCCAAAGAGAATCAATGATGCTTTGCAAGATAACCGTTTAAGGGGAGACCATTCTATGGCATTCATGCAGCCAAGGTTAACCTCCTTAGGCAAGCATGGAAGGAAGGGCTGTCCTAGTGGCAGAGAACATTCAATATAATTTTTGGTGATTAATGTCTCCACCTTTTCTGGAATCTATCCATATATTTCCAGTCCGATTTTCACAATTTTGTCCTTCATAATCAATCAACATTCTTTAAAACAAGATACCAGTGATACTGGAAGGTCTATTTTCACTGAAATTTAGACACACAGGTGTGACAGAGCAACAATGCAAAGGTATTTTCATCTTGTATTCTTGCTGGGCCCATGTCACGTTTAACCAGAATTTGATCTCTTTGATGGAGAATTCCATGGAAAAATCACCAAATTCTATTCTAGGACCCTGAGGTCAAGATGCCCCAGCTAACTTATCTTAGATTCTGTTAAACTGTCTGCTTGTGGGGAACCCCTCCCAGATAACCACTTATCTTAGCTTCTGTTATACAGCTTGCTTCTGCAAAGCCCCCTGCATCTGCCATGTGAGATGCCTGGATGTGGTTTTGCCTTCAAAATCCTTGTGTTCTGGACACTTTGGGACTATATACCCGGGTCCCTGAATACCCAAGTGCAATGCCAGCCACCTGGAATAGAATTTTAATTGGGTATAAACTATGTTTGAATGATCATCTCTGGTGGACTCCCCAAAACAAGTATTAGACTTTTTGCTTTTTGTTTGTTTGTTTTTTAGAAATCTTGGTCCAGTCTCTATGACGATAATATTTTTACAGAGGTGTTATAAAATAATTTCAGACCACTGATGCAGAGGTTAAAAACAGAAAATTTGGCCCTAATCTTGCCTTTCTTTTTCTCTAGTTTCTCCCATGCAATTAAAAGAAAGCAGATGATCACCTATACTTATTAGAAAATGAATTCTGCCAAAGAAACAGAACCAGTGAGAATATATTAGGAGATTTCTTCACAGTGTTAGGGTGGTAAGGTGCGTCCTAACTTTGCAGCATAGTTTGCAGGAAGCACAGGCTGGAACTCTCAGGTACAGGCAGAAACTGTCACCCACAGGTAACATACTCATCTTTAATAAAGCCTTAGAACAAATGGTAACCCAGAAATGAGGTACAATTAAAGTTATGCCACAAGGTCTTTTCAAAGAAAATTACTCAGAGACAAGGAAGGAAATAGTCAGAGTCAAAGAGAGTCTTGCTTAGTAGTGTGGAACACACTTATGGTCCCACTGAAGAACTTTAGAGGCTAAAGAAAGAGGATCATACCTTAACAGCAACAGTAACAATAGAGTCACTGAAGAACATTAACAACAACAGTAATAGAATCAATGAAGAACAGTAAAAACAGTAACAACAGAGTCACTGAAGAACATTAACAACAACAGTAACAACAGTCATGAAGAACATTAACAACAACAGTAGCAATAGAGTCACCCACACAAGCCCTTCCCAAGAAAGAACTAGGTACTACGAGGGAAGAGCTACCTGATACTGGGAATCATCTTTAACCCATATGTAGGAAGCTGCTTAGAGGGAGAGATCACTCTTGTCCACTTCATATTTTTTATGCACTCTGATTTTGATTCTTTCTAAAATTCTATTTTATTGTGGTAATTCTACTTGTAGACTTTTTTTTTTCTTAGATGCTTCTTTCATTAAATGTTGCCACCTGTTGAGGTTTATCACTGGGCCAAGAAACCTCCATGGCTACATTACTTCAGATTAAGAAATGTTCAAATATAAGGGGAAGTGCTTAAAATTACTTTGCTAAAACAAACAAACAAACAAACAAACAAACAACAAACAAAACGAAACAGCAAACAAAACTCAAAACATTGACTTCTACCTTGGGCACACGGGAACTAAAAGTAAAACGAAAGCTTGGCATCAGTGTGCTGCAAACAAACACACTGATCATTCAAGCAAAGTCATCTAGAAACTACAGATATCCAGCCTGCCTCAATAGCTTTCAGAACTGAAGGCACAGAGCTAAGAATAGCTGGGGACTACATTGCCAAGTTTTACAATATTCTATTCCAGAATCCCAAAGTTACCTAAAGGTCTCCAGTCATTATCTTAAACCTACAGGAAGGTAGTTATAGCCACTTTGGATTCTAGGAACAGCAAAAGCCTCACAGGATGGACCACCTACCAGATGAGGACAATTACCTATGATGGTTGACACTGCGTGCTGGCACATTAGAGATGAGCTTGCAAGAGCCAGATTGGTCTCACCCACAAGAGAGATAATGATTTCTGATCTGGATCAGGCTGCAAGACCAGAGCTTAGACAATGATTATATCTTGAGCAAGGCTGATGGACTGTATGTATCCTTCACACCATCTCAGTTCTTCAATTTAAATCTAAAGGTACTTTATGTAAGCTGAGATGAACTCGGGGTCCCTGTGCTTTGATTAGATGGCTTTTCTTTGTTTTTCACAATTAAAAAAAAGTCTCCACTCTTGTCTGGAGAATACAACAGAGTGTATACCATTCTTAGCATTTAGTGCAATATGACTTACATATGAAAGTGCAGACAGATTATGGACATTAATCACATCTACAGAGCTCTTTCACAGAAGGTCCTTGATTTATGTGTACATAGCTGTGGATTGTCAGTTTAGTCAAGATACTTGTAAACAAGGTCATCATGGGATTTCCCCAATTTTTTCATAAGGAGGAATTTTTTTCATATAGTAAAAAGAGATCAGCATTACATTATAAAATACTTTGTTAATATTCTTGAATCAATCCTACAAATTTATGATGTGATTTCAAAATTAAAATATACTTAATTAAGAATAATAAGCATTTAGAAACTGGCAGAGGGTGCTAAAATCATACAATTCATTACAATTAACTATACATGTAGACTGGAGCTAACCTCTCACTACCATTACTGCCTATGTGTCTGTGTGTTAAAAACTAACTTCAAAAATGATGGAACTAAGATAAGGAGCCTATAGGAGGTGACTGGGTCATGGGATAAGACCATTGTTTTTATGAATGAGACATGAGGGAGCTTGCTTATCCATTTTTTCCCATGTAGAAACAGAATGAAAGATACCTGTCTACAATCTAGAAAGCAGATTGGTAGCAGACACTGAATCCCAATGTTTTGGGGCTGAGTTTTTTGTTTTTTTTTTCTAGACTTGAAAAAAAATTATGTTTTGGCTATTTGTAAATCCATCTACTTGATGCCATTTTTGTTATACCACCAGAAACAGACTGAGACAGGATGATATTCTCCTTGCTTTTGTTATTCTGAAGAATCTATGGAAATGTTCAGTACTAAACAGCATAGTTCTAGAGGCAACAAGGAGTTATACAAAGTAACTAAACATGTAAGACATTAGCTTTGAAGATGGTCTTGTGAGCAACATAAGACAGGTAATCAGATCAGAGTTACAGGTAAAGAAGCATGCTTTCCATTAAGCTTAACTTTTCTGATTAGGTAGCTTTAAGCAGAGACCTAAAATAATGAATAGAAAGCATCTAACACTGTGTGTATTATACAGTGAGTGCCAAATCAATTTTAAGGCTCATTGCTAGTTGAGAAGGGTCTTGTTGTTCATACAAACTTGAAACATAAAATAGATTTATCCTGAAGGAAAATTCACTGCATTGTTAAACAAACAAGATATAACAAAAAATATGAAATTTTGGTTGCAATTTTACCATGAGGAATGGTCTTCTTGTGATATCAACAGAGAGAAAATAGATAGCTTCACATAATAATAATTATTCAATGGAGGACAGAGAACAACTTGCTGGTCTCCCAATTTCCTTTTAAACAATAGTAAAGGTCTATCTTCAAAAAAGTTTTCATGCCTAGCTGTCAGTTTCTGTGAGACAGAAGTTGCTCAACAACTTGACATGAGGACTTCTTGCATGATCCCCCAATAGCATAATGCGATTCTGAGAAGCTGAAAGCTGGATTTTTAACTTGTTCTCCATTTAAAATCAGACACTAGTAGTATTCATTCAGTGAAGATTCAATGATGACATCACATCCCAAATAATGCTTTATTATTTAAAGTATGGCTTACTTCCTGCTAGAAAAGTGAAAGGTAATATTCATCTTGGGAATATAGTTATGCCTCAAATGGAAGCCTTTCTTTATTATTCTGACAGGATCCTTCCTGTCCACCAATTCCAACTCCTCGGTCTTATCCCCAGCTTTGTAGCTTGGAAGCACTCACTGGAAACCTACTGGCCAAACAGGTGATCTTTACTCTCTTCCTTGTCCTCCAACTCTAATTACAAAGCCTCATACCCATCACAGCAGACCGCCAGATGCATCACCTTTGTCTCTGTCCCCATTCCCAGGAGATTACTCAGATACTTGTGGCAGACTCATCTTCCTCCCTCCCACAAACCCCTTCAGCACACCCCTTTCTAGCCTATCCCTATTCTTTCATGTCAGCTCCCAATACCTAGAAATCCATTCTACCCTGAGCTCCCCAGTGGGCCACGCCTGGCAGGGTTTCAGAAGCATTCCCTACCCAGCAACACACAGTCATCACATTCTCCTAAAATCCAGAGAAGGCAAGAGAAACCAAGGAACAGAGAAACATCCACCCAACAAAGACTACAGCAGATATCAATACCTAGAAGTACAATCATTGAAAACCCAGTTGCCTAGATGCCAACATAAAAACCCAATCAATAGCAGCCAGGAAAACATGTCTCCACAAAATCCTAGCAACCCTACCAGAGGTTGAATCAAATACCTCTGAAGCATAGGTCAAGGACTCTAAAATACTTAATATGAATATATTCAAGGATACAAAAGAGGATATGTCCAAATCTATTAATGAAATTCATGAAAATACAAACCAACAGTGGAATAAAACAAATGAAACAACAATGACAAAATAATCCAAGGAACCAAAACCAAAACCATCTCAGGACATACAGGTGGAAATGGAATCTCTACAGAAAATCCAAACTGAAGGAGAACTGAAAAATGAAAAATTTAGAAACTCAAACAGGCATGTCAGAGGTAAGCCTCATCAAGAGAATACAAGACATGGGAAAGAGAATCCCAGACATTGAAGATGAGATAGAAGAGATGGATACCTCTGTCAAGGAAAATGTTAAATACAAAAAGTCCAGATACAAAACAGCCACAAGATCCGAGACACTATGAAGAAACCAAATCTACATATAATAGCGGTAGAGGGTAGGAGAAGATACCCTGGTCAAAGGCACAGAAAATATTTTCAAAAAATTCAAAGAAGAAAATTTCCCTGACATGTATAAAGATCTTATCAAGGTGAAAGAAGCATACAGAACACCAAATAGAAGAGACGAGAAAAAATATTCCCCACAACCCATAATAATCAAAACACTAAACAAATAGAACAAAGAGCAAATATTAAAAATCGCAAGAGAAAAAGACCAAGTAACATATAAAGACAAACCTTATAAGAACTACACCTGACTTCTCAACAGAGACTCTAAAATCCAGAGGCATCTGGACAGATTTTCTACAAGAGACCACAGAGACCAGCCCAGCCTACTATACTCAGCGAAACTTCCAATCACAATAGATAAAGACATCATAAGATAAAACCAAATTTAAGTAGTATCTGTCTACAAAATTTGCTCTATAGAAGGTTCTAAAAGGAAATTTCAATCTGAAGAAGTTAATCACACCCAAGAAAACACAAGGAATAAATAATCCAAGACAGAAAATCAAAGAGGGTGGATCAGGAATCCACACCACCAAACAAAATAACGAGAAACAGCAAACACTACACACTGAGAACTCTCAGTATCAAAGATCTTAATTCCCCAATAAAAAGTCACAGAAGAACAGATTGGATTAAAAATCAGAATTCAGGCCAGGTGATCGTGGCACATGCCTTTAATCCCAGGACTCAGGAGGCAGAAACAGGCAGATCTCTGTGAATTCAAGGCCAGCCTGGACTAGAGTCCCAGGAAAGCCAGACTTGTTACACAAAGAAACAGTATCTTGAAAAATAAAAAATGGGATTCATCCTTCTGCATCCAGGAAACACCCTCTAACATCAAAGACAGAAATCACCTCAGGGTAAAAGAATGAAAAATACTTCAAGAGAATGAACATAAGAAGCAAGCCATTATAGCCATTTTAATATCTAAAAAATACACTTCAAACCAAAGCTAATCAGAAGAGATAGATGGGGATAAACATTGTACATATCAGATGAAAAATCCTCCAAGAGGGTGTTGCAATTCTAAACATCTATGCTCTGAACACAAGGACCTAAGTTCATAAAAGAAACACTTCTACAGCTAAAGTCACATATTAACCCTCACACAGTCATAGTGATGACTTCAATGCCCAGCTCTCACCAATAGATAGGTCATCCAGACAAAAACTGAATAGAGGAATGTTGGAGCTAAATGTCATCATAAA
Organism: Peromyscus attwateri; assembly: GCA_902168425.1. Classification (NCBI taxonomy): domain Eukaryota; kingdom Metazoa; phylum Chordata; class Mammalia; order Rodentia; family Cricetidae; genus Peromyscus; species Peromyscus attwateri. The sequence continues at coordinate 7,435 of CABHPP010041838.1, read as the reverse complement.
CCAAATGGACCTACAGAAACAGAACATTTAACCCAAACACAAAAGATTATACCCTATTCTCAGCAGCTCATGGAAATTTCTCCAAAACTGATCATACACTCAGACACAGTCTCAACAGATACAAGAAAGTTGAACACTTGTATCCCAACAAACCACCATGGATTAAAGGTGGGTTTCAACAACAGCAAAAGCAACAACAAATTCATGGAAACTAAATAATTCAGTACTGAATGAAAAATGAGTCAAGACAGGAATTAAGAGAGAAATTTAAAAAGTTACTAGAATTGAATGAAAGTGAAAACACAACATACCCAAACTAATGGGACATACAATGAAGGCAGTTCCAAGAGGCAAGCTCATAGCACAAATTACCTACATGATGTAGCTTGAAAGCTCTCATATTAGTGACTTAACAGCACACATGAAAGCATTAGAACAAAAAGAAGAAATAACAAAAGAAGTAGATGGCAAGAAATAATCAATGCAAGGCTAAAATCAATAAAATAGAAATAATAAAAAACCTTCAAAAACAAAAAAAATGAATGAAACAAAGAGTTTGTTCTTTGAGAAAATCATTAAGATTGATAAAACCTTAGCCAAATTAAAAAAATAGAGACAAAAAGGGGAACATAACAAATACCAAGGAAATCCAGAGAAACATAAGGACATGCCTCAAAAACTAATGCTTCATCAAATTGGAAAAATATAATACAAATGGATAATTTTCTTGATATATACCATTTATCAAAGTTAAATAAAGATCAGATAAGCCATTTTAACAGAGCTGTAACTTCAAGTGAAATTGAAGCAGCAATTAAAAGTCTCCCTACCATAAAAAGCTTAGGGCCAGATGGTTTAGTGCAGAATTCTACCAGACCTTCAAAGAAGAACTAATGAGAATTCTTCTCAAATTATCCCACAAAACAGAAACAGAAGGAACATTGCCCAATTCTTTTTGCAAGATCACAGTTATCCTGACACCTAAACCATATAAAAACCAAACAAAGAAAGAGAATTACAGACAAATTTCCCTTCTGATCATAGGTGCAAAAAATTCTCAATAAAATACTTGCAAACTGAATCCAAGAACAAACACATCAAAGAGATCATCTATCATAATCAAGTGGGCTTCATCTCAGAGATGCAGAGATTGTTCAACATATGTAAATAAATGAGTGTAATTTACCATATAAACAAACTGAAACACACAAAAAAACTGCACATGATTATCCTATTAGATGCAGAAAAGTCCTTTGACATAATCCAACATCTCTTCATGATAAAAGTCTTGAAGAGACTAAGGATACAAGGGACATACATCAACATAATAAAAATGATTTACAGTAAGCCCACAGCTAATACCAACCTAAATAGAGAGAATCTAAAATCAATTCCATTCAAATCAGGAACAAGACAAGGCTGTCTAATCTATCCATGTCCATTCAATATAGTACTTGAAGTCTTTGGTAGAGCAATAAGACAACTGAAGGAGATTAAGGGGGTTCTAATTAGGAAGAGAAGAAGTCAAAGTATCTTTATTTGAATGATATTATTTAACATAGAGGAGACCCTAAAACTTCCATCAGGAAACTTCTACAACAGATAAACACTTTCAATAGAGTGCAAGCATATAAAATTAACATACAAAAATCAATATCCAATCAATATACACAAATGAAAAAGAGACTGAGAAAGAAATCAGGGAAATAATACCTGTTATAATAGTGTCCCCCAAATAAAACATTTTCAAAAAAACTCTAGCTAAGCAGGTGAAAGATTTGTATAATAAAAACTTTAAGACATTGAAAAAATAAATGGAAGAAGATATAAGAAGATAGAAGATTTGCTATGCCCATGGATCAATATGATTAATGTAAAAAAGATGGCCATCCTACCAAAAAAATCTATAGATTCAATGTGATCCCCACCAAAATTCTAACACTTTTCTTCACAGAACTTGAAAGGACAATTTTCAGCTTTACATAGAAACATTGAAAATCCCTGGATAGCTAAAATGATTCTGAATAATAAAAGAACTGCTGGAGGTATCACCATCCTCAATTTCAAGTTGTAGTATACAACTATAGTAACAAAAACAGCATGGTATTGGCACGAAAAGAGAAATGTTCATCAGTGGAATAGAACTAAAGACCCATACATAAGTCCAGACACCTATGGATACCTAAATTTTGATAAAGAAAGCAGAGATACATCCAGATAAAAGACAGCATCTTCAACAAATGATGCTAGTCAGACAGGATGGCTGCATGTAGAAGAATACAAATAGTTCATACTTATCCTTTATTTAATTATTTATTAAGCTTCACATTCTTAAGAAATATTTGTAACCAATCCTTGGGGGCCTCAAACAGTCCTTTTAGACAGCCTCTAAGATGAGAAAAGGGTATACAACTTAATATTTCTTTTGTATCTTCTTAAGTCAGCTCTACAAAGTCACTATCAAAATATGTTAGCAAAAACATTTTTCTTGCCTTAAATGCCTCACTCTTTCCAAGGCTGTTTTGGCTTTCAAATGTTACCTAAGCTATATCTTTCAACGTCTATCAGAGGATGAAAATCAGTGTTCCTATTTCTAAGATTTTTGTCAAGTTTGCAAGGAGTTTTATAACTTAGGATTTTGATAGAAACATACTGTGTGTTGTGCTGTCTTATGAAATGAGACCTTGAGTCTTCCTCCCTTTCCTCTAGTAATAGAACAAGGGTATCTCCAACTTTCAAATTACATCTTGAGCTCACCTTGATACAGAATACATTTTATATGGTGCCGGATATTTTTATTAATAGCCAAAAATATTTACTTATTATCTCTAGGTGAATTTCTTTAAGCAAACGTGGAAGAATAAAGAAGATTGTAGAATTTACACATGGTAGTACTAAAATAAGACAAGATGAAGGCTTTTCTTGAAGACATAATCAGCAGAAAATGGCCAAAAATTTAGATGTCTACAGGAGGGAGTATAATAACAATGACTAAACAAACCTTAAGAGAGCATGTGTAAAGTTGCTGTAAAGTAAACAGAATTTAGCAGAGGCTTCAGACACCTCTACCAACTAGGGTAACCTTAAAAATTAGCTCGCCCATTCTTAGGGCCCAGTGTACTTGATACAGTTAATGAATGAGCTACTCTCTACCCTCTCTGTCAGCAGGGAACAAACAATTCTGAGGCACTCAGATAAATTACCTCGGCCAGGCTTTGCCCTACCCTTTACTTTTTACCCCTTGATGTCCTTAATTTTAGGGAGCGATACATTGCTCATTTTTGTTTTCCAACAAGTGAAGGTATATCTCTTTACTGCTGTAGTTTCTCCTGCCTTGGTCTTCTCTGTAGAATCTGAAGGGGAGGGGAACCTCTGGGAGAGTGAATTTAGCGCCTTACATGCCCACATCCAGACATATTTCCTTCTGTTTTTGACCAGCTCACCTGCCTCTCTATCTCAATGGAAGAATATTATTGTTTCTCATGATATCACTCTAGCACAGCTGTGGTTCCCATCCCATCCCCTAAATTACATTTCCTCATTAGTCATTCCTTTTTTTTGTCTCCTTTGTTCCTTCTTGACAACTTTAAATTAAGTCCTTTTTCATTTAAACAATGGTAAAAAAAAAAACCCAAATGTTTTCTTCTGTCTTATTCTAATTCATTTCTTTAAACCATGTCACTTTCACCCAAATTATTTAAAGCAATCTCTCTGAAACCTTAAAATGTGTAGGTACTTTTCTAAAATTTTCTGTATGTATCACTTCATATAATCATGATACAATTCTTCCAACACTGCATTTAAATGTTAGGAAAATAAGGGACAGTGCAGTTATATGAGTTGCTTAAAGTCCTAGAACCAGCTAAAATTGGATTTGAGTATGGTGATATTTTATTTGTACTGAAATGTGATTTTATTTGTATGTTAATAAATAAAGTTGCCTGGGGGTCAGATTTACTTCAGAGGGGAGGATGGGCAACGAAGACACTCCATATGGAGTTTATCTTCACCTTGGCAAAAATAGCCATCTGGGCAAGAAACTGTTCTTGCCTGGACTGCTTGATCAACTGGACATGCAGGACCCAAAGGAAGGTGACCACTGAACTTTGCTTGGCAAAATGGTCCTTTAGGTTCCTGCTTCGCAGAGGAAACTGCCAGACATTCTACAGGACACAGAAAAAAATGACTGAGAGACTCTAGGCCTGTGGGCTGAAGACAGATGCCCCAACTTTACAAAGGAACATTAGGTGACTGTCCAGGCTGCCAGCTGTCTCTGTCTACCCTGCAAGACTCCCAAAAGTTGCTTGCATCCTTCTCACATTTCTCAGGTAATAGTATATCCTTCTGGGGTCTTTGATGTAGTTGAAGACTAGTTATAATTTTCCTTAGTTATGATAAAAGATAAGTTAGATATGAAACCTTAGACTCACAAATGTAAGACAGATAGGATATCTTCTTTAATTTTGCCAAATACAAATAGACTAGTTATTATAAATAGACTAGATATTGTAACTGTAATTCTTGCTTGATAATTGTTTTGTTATCTGTAATTTTACTATGTGAAAGTTAAAACCTTCCTTTTTGAAAAAAAGAAAAGGGGAAGTGCTGTGGGATATTCTGTATGTTAAATGTGTTGCTCTGATTGGTTAATAAATAAAACACTGATTGGCTAGTAGCCAGGCAGGAAGTATAGGTGGGACAAGGAGAGAAGAGAATTATGGGAAGTGGAAGGCTGAGGCAGAGAGATGCTGCCAACCGCCGCCATGACAAGCGAGATGTAAGGTGCCAGTAAGCCATGAGCCATGTGGCAACTTATAGACTAATAGAAATGGGTTAATTTAAGATATAAGAACAGTTAGCAAGAAGCCTGCCACAGCCATACAGTTTGTAAGCAATATAAGTCTCTGTGTGTTTACTTGGTTGGGTCTGAGCAGCTGCGGGACTGGTGGGTGAGAGAGATTTGTCCTGACCGTGGGCCAGGCAGGACCAGAAAAACTCCAGCTACATTTGAGATATAAACATGGGCAACCTGCCTCCAATACTTACCATGCCCATCTTTCATGTTCAGTAAAGGAGTTTACACCCAATGTCCTGAGTGCCTCACACATTACTCCATCCCTGTACAAACCTAGGGAAACTTTTCTTGCCAATTTCTGCTTCCTGAAACTAACAGAAGATTTAAAGCCTACCTCATTTGAGACCATTGATACATTGTCTTTTCTTTGGATATTACTTACTTTTTCTATAACATCTGGCCATAGTCTAAATTTCTCATTCAATATTTCTAATGCAGAACTTGAATGAAAGTTCCCATAATGGCTTATACTCCCACAGTTTTAGGTGACCTCAATAGTTGAATTATGGGTAATAATGAAATCATACATATCTATACAAACATTAATTCATTTTTTGTTACCCATAAAGTTGTCTTGAAATTTTGATTTATGAGTTTTTTTCTTAAATAAGAAAATTTAGATTTAGATTTAAGAATCTGAGTACATTTGTAATTCAGCTGGTCAAAGAATTACTTTATTAAGCATCTTCTTGTTTGTTTATAATTAATTAATTAATTAATTAATTTCTTCTTATGAAGAAATCCTGTGGAAGCCATCATCTTTGTGAAAGTATACATATGTTCAGAGGCAGCCTGCTGAGGATTTTGCAGTTTGTTAACTAGTCTATCATCAACAGTGTTCCATTTCCTGGGACTGACACACACTACCACTAGTATAGGCCTGAACACAAGGGTCCCTCAAGGCTCTGGGAAAGCTGACAAGGCAAGCATGTCTGCTATGTTCCCCTAGGTCATGCGGCACACACAAAGAACAGAAAACCAGAGTAACGAAACCATAATTGTGTGCCCCAGATGCAGCAGACCTGGGCAGCAAGCCCTGAGGAATTACAACCCTTGGATATATCTGAGCAGAGTAGAAGACTGTCACAGAAAATTGATTTGTTTTTCTCTCCAAGATGATGTTTCTCTCCCTGACAATGGTGAGAAAATCGTGGGAAATAGGTGCTTCACTTAACAACATGTTGTTGTTGTTGTTTTTTTAAATAACTTTTTTTTTCAGTGCACAGGAGTAAAAAATGTTCCTTTTTCCCATTTAGGTGGCCAATCAGCCACTCCATATATCTGGGCTGGAAAGAGCTAAATTCTGGGCTCTGTTCTGGTGAGTGAACCTCTCGTAATCCTTTCTCTCTCTGAACCTCTGAATCCAAGTTCAGTTTCCATCTCCTTCTGTCAAGTTATTATATTTCAGTTTGCTATTTTGGAAAATACCATAATGACACTGAAATATGTATCACATTAAAAAACCAAAATTTCTGGAAATTGGTGTTTAGAAGAGTTTCTGTCTTAAGTTATCTTATGCATCACCTCTCCTGCTTTGCAGCTATCTTCCTGTCTCCAGAAACTTATCTCACGATGGACCATTAGTGAGTAAATGATTTCTGTACTTATTTTAAATGAACTCTGCCTCTGTTTTCTGTCTTTGTTTTCCATGGTCTCAAAGCATTGTTTGCTGTAACATCGTTGAAGGCGTATCAAAATTCTTAGAAGAAATAGTAGAATGAGAAATGATGTTAAAATCAATATGGAAAGGATAACGCTGCCACTCTTCACCAATTTCATAGCATTCACTTTGAGTAGCTCCAAATAGTCTTTTCCTACACTTAAAAATACCTTAAGTTAATTTACATATTTGTGGATTCCATTGTGATAGTTAGGATACATTGTATTTATTATAATATCGAGATAATTAAATTATTATATTATCAAGATAGTTAGCATGTCGACGTCCTCAAATGTTTGTGGTTTCCTTGTATTGAGAGGCATTCAAACTCTTCTGTGCCAGCTATTTTGAAATAATTAATTGTTGTAGAGCATAATAATCTTACTGTATCATCAAACATTCAAATTTCTTCCTTCTGTCTAATTGCATCCTCTATGTGCCAACTTTTCTTTCTATATCCTTTGATAGTCCTACTCTCCAGAGTATCTGGTAACCTGTTTTCTACTTTCTACTTATATGAGATCGGCTTTTGAGGTTCTGCAGATGAGTACCACATTTGTCTTTCTGTCACTGACTTCTTTCACTACGCAGCATGTCCTCTATGCTCAGCCATGTTACATGTTACTACAGGTAGCCGGCCTTCATCTTTCATTCAAACTTAGGGCCAAATAATATGCCATTATTGTCTTCTAGTGGCAGACGCCTAGGTTGGCTCCATATATTTTCTGTTGTGACCAGTGATGCCACAAATATGGACATATTGGAATCTCTGCAAATTCAACATGCTGAATTTGCCTGTCAGTTACATTTTCTTCTGGAACATGTAGGTTGTGTGTATATAAGATCCCATCATCTGTGAGGACTTTGCTCTTTCCTATTTGAAATGTCCTTTATTTCTTTCTCTCTCTAAAAAAAAAAAA
>CABHPP010041835.1:2500-20228 GCA_902168425.1 Peromyscus attwateri | reverse complement strand
AGAGAGAGAGAGAGAGAGAGAGAGAGAGGATTGTATGAGTGAGAGATGTTGAGACCATGGTTGGAGGAAGCACAGGGACAAATAGCCAAACTAGTGGAAGCACATGAACTGTGAACCAATGACAGAGGAGCCCCCATGGAATTCGACCAGGCCCTCTGGATAAGTGAGACAGTTGATTAGCTTGAACTGTTTGGGAGGCCCCCAGGCAGTGGAGCCAGGACCTCTCCTTGGTGCATGGGCTGACTTTTTGGAGCCTGGGGCCTATGCTGAGACACTTTGCTCAGCCTTGGTGTAGGGAGGAACGGACTGGCTCTGCCTTGGCTGAGTCTGCCAGGCTGGGCTGACTCCCCAGGGGAGACCTTGCCTTGGAGGAGGTGGGAGTGGGGGTGGATTGGGGGGAGGGCTGAGGGGTGGGAGGATGGAGGATGGGGGAATCCATGGCTGATATGTGAAATGAAGTTAATTATAAAATAAAAATACTGTAGAAAAAAACCAAAAACATCTGTTTCTATACTAAATATTAAAAAAGAATAAATATTGCTAATATGACTCTTTTGTCTACATCAATATATAGATCTTATGATATCTATCAAAAGTTCCCATTTCTGTTTCATGAATATACCTTAAATCTTAAATTCTGAGAATCTACAAAAGACACCTTTTAATTGAAACATTTCTGATGGATTAAGAGTAAGAATAAGCAAAATTCAAACCAAGCAGGGAGCGTCATACTTCCAGATTTATAACAAAGCTATAATGATCAAAATGATATGGAATAAAAACAGAAGCATAGGCTGGTAGAGCTTAATAGAAAGTCCAACAATAAATCCAAACATACAGACAACTGATTTTTGACAAGAACACCAGGTAGACAAACTCCATGGTAAAAGTTAATTTTAATCCATGGTACTTGAAAAAGGTGTTTTCATGGCAGTGAAAAACAAAATTGACTTTTGTTTTCCACCACATACAGAAATGAATTCAAAATAGACAAATGACATAAATGTAGATAGGAAACCCTAAAGTTCCTAGAGGAAAACATGTTTTCACCTATATACCCATATATATATATATATATATATATATATATATATATATATATATATATGACAATCAGCTGCAAATTTGTAATTAACCTGACCTGGACTCATTTTTGTAATTAGTACATTTATTTATTTATTCATTTAACAAAATTTGCTATATCTTAGATCATGCTATGGAAACTACAAAAAAAAAAACAGGGATGAATGGTAGACTTGGGATGCTCATGTTCTAGGCAAGGTAGAGAGCAAGTGAATGATTAATGTGTGACAGGGTTATAATTTCATTTAGGGCACCATATGTAAAAATTGGGCACACAAAGGAAACATGCAGAGTTGAACAAAGGACGTACAAACTCTTTTCAGAGGAGATTCAAGAACATCACATAATAAAGAAAAATATCCCTAAGCATAACGCTAAAGTTGGACAGAAAAGACTGAGCCTAGGGCAATACTGAATGGCACATTGGGCAGAGGGCAGAAGGAGGAAAAGGAAAGGGTATCATCATGAGGATTCTGAGGCTCAGAAGAGTGGGATTTGGAGGGTTTTCCCAGGAAGTAGGTTGACTCCAACCCAAAGGGCACTGACGCTTATGTTTCCCTTGGGAGATGATACATCTGAGAAACCAAAGGACGAGAGAGTTGGACCTTCTTATTCTACATTAAGCATGAGAGGACAGCATTTTCTCCTTTGTCTCACTGGGTCTTGGGTAAACTTAGTAAACTGAGATACTGATATGCTTTTCCTCAAATAAGAGAAGTATGAACATAATTACTGAAATATAAAGACAACATATCACAATATCATTGATACATAATTATTTAATTATATTAATCCTTTCTTTTTTCCCCTTTTTTTTTCTTCTAGGTAAGTGAAACCAAATTTTACCACCCACACAGCAATGATTCCTGCACTGCTTCAGCATACAGTGACTTCACCACGTAATGTACCTCAAGGTGACACTCTGATATCTTCTACACTCTCTGCTAAATAACAATGAAAAAAAAATAACCTGTCCTTAAGACATATTTATATGATTATATCTTTAAATAATTTTTGTTGCATTTGTCTTTAAGGTAAGTAAAGCTATTCAAATCTTTGTTTGCACAAAAAAAGCACTAAAAGAATGTGAATTTTAAGGCAAACTTAAGGGTGACTGTCCATTTAACAATCTTCAATTCTCCTAATGCATTTTCCCTTATTTGCTTGACATTAAATATACCTGGAGGATTATTCAAGTCTTGCTTTTTTATCATTTGAATAACAACTTTCTGTGCACATTGATATTTGTTTCATTCTCACTTTCTTCTCAAACACAGATTCAAAATTGTGGATTTTGCATGATTTGGGTGTGTTCTGGAATCTAGGGTATTAAAATGGATGTCCTCATTCTTTGTGTATCTAATTTAATTGGACGGAGGTCGGTGCTTTAATCTTGAAGAAAATTAGTTCTTCGAAGTGCAATGTGGAGTAGGATTTAGTTGGCAAGATGAGTGATAAATGGAAAATGAAGGGAAAGAATGCTTGGAGTTATTAAATATTCAAACAGTGACTGCTCCTACAAAATTGGCAGTGAATCTTCTTGGTTATTGTCCAGGACTTGGCTGCTCTCTTGGCCTTTTGCACTTAACTGTTCTTCAATTCCTTGCTCTGCTTTCCAAATTCAGTTTGTTTTCTACATAGACATCAACCTTGCTGATTTTGGCTGTTTGCATTTGCCGTGGGCATCTCAGATGCTTCAATGAACTGACTTGTGTGTCACTGTTTGTAATTTGGTACAGGCCCCCCTGCCTTCAACAGAGAGGTGACACACCTCCTTATTCATAGTAATTATCCTCACTGATGAAGCTCATCAAGCCAGCCCCTCTGCTCACCTGATGAGGACAGATTTTTTCGGAGGTGCTGCTGATTCCCTGTTTGAGTTTCTGTCATCAATACCCATGTGTGAAATTATTAATTACAGAGCACAATAGAATGTTCTCACAGCAAAAGACTGAACAGCTTTCCTTGAAGGTCACAGTTGGAACTTGCCTTCTGTGATACATTATTATAAACCAAACATTTCATTTTGCTTCATTGTTAATTGAGTGCCTCATCCAGTGATTTACTATTGTGTGTCTTGGTATTTACTATATGGGTCTTGTTATATACAGAAAAGGTAAGGTGGACTGTATTGCTAGTCCCTGTATAGGTTTTAATTTCAGAAATGGAAATGTCCAAAACATCTGTATACCTCTTGAGGGTTGGAGAAAGATAAATGAATACAGATTTAGTTGGATAGAGTAACCATCAAATTTTCAATTTCTGTCAATTCTCCTATAGCGCCAGGACTCTTTCTGTAGGTAATGTTCATATGTCCTCTGGAAAAAGCACTAACATTGGAGTTATAAATCTGTCTTTTAGAAGCTTGTGGATTGAGCCAGGCACTCATTTCTGTTTACTCTGAACTGTTTTTACATATATAAAATTGTTATAACAATAACTGCTTGCTGAAGCTATGCTGAATATGGTAAGATGTGTGTTCCAGTCTTATCAATATTTCAGAAAGACCAATAAAAATGTGTATTATGCCAGGAAAATATCATGTGATAATATGTGTGAAATTTCCAAAAAATAGATAATTAAAGATGGCTTATCTGAAAATGCGGGAAGAGGAAGAGGGGGAAGCAGAAACCTTCAGGACAGAGGTTGTAGCAATGATGTTCTGAGCCCTAAAATTCTATGCCAGACTCCTTTCAAGTGTTGTTGTGTGTGTGTGTATATGTGTGTGTGTGTGTGTGTGTGTGTGTGTGTGTGTGTTTACTGTTTCTAAATAAATATGGACAAGGTTGTTACAGACAATTACTTTCATTACTTTTGCCAACCTCCTGGTATCAGTTACCACCATATTGATCAAAGTAAAGGGTGGTTGTGTTATTACGTGTTAGTCATAAAATTTCATTGGAAAATACCCAATTATGGGTCAATGATGGATCACAGTTATGGTGATCTAATAAAGCAATTTCTGAAGTGCAACCAATGGAGAACTAACATCTGTCCCTTGCTTTCTGCACTGGTACATCCTGTGTTTGTGTGCTTTGCTTGTGTGCCTTCATTTTGTCTTCACAACAAATGCTTGAGATAGATAGTGCACTTTGTTTATGAGAAAGTAAACTTAGTAGCAGACATTTGTACAATTAGCCTCACATACTTGGTTTAGAGCCTCTACTCTAACCTAACATGAATATTTGCCTTCTGTTGAGTAATTTGACATTTTCTTACCTTTTAGTCACCTATTTGCCGATGACTTTTTTACACCATAATTACCAATAGAACTATTGTTTTAAATACCTTCCAGGCATTTCATCCCCTATGAAGTATTTACATTATTTCAATTAAGTCCTGCCATAATAGCTCAAAGACACTACATTGTACTTAAAATGAATGCCACTTCAAGAGATCACTGCAAGGGGTGACTCTAGGCACTGGAGAAATAACTCACTGGTTAAGAATGACCATATGCTTCTTTTCCAGTAGACTGAGTACGGTTTCTAGCACCCAAACCAGGCTGTTCACAATCACCTAATCACCTGCAGCTTCAGCTCCATCTTTCAGAAATCTTCTCTGGCTTCTAGGAGAATTTACCACCACCACCCCCATACAGAGAGAGTATACACAGGCACATATACATTTTTAAAATGTGACTATAAATCTGTAAATATGATAGAGTTAAAAATTAGTGGTCTAGCTGGTATAAAGTCAGGTCTTTTCTGTGATTCAAAGACACCTCATCATCAACAGTGTCACACTTGGCAGTTAACAGTACTCACATAATGTCCTTTCTAATAGCTACAATGCTAAGTGTGCTATGATGACCTGTATATTTCAATGCAAAGCTCTATAGAAGATCTACCAGGTTGGTATTGTGTTCCTTATAGCACACCTCTTTGGGAAGTACACAGATCTATGACTATAGGACATCAAAGAAACATAGACTCCACCTCATATAGTTGTCCACTCAATTATGCAGAACATGCTTCCATCCACAAACCATGTAGTGCTGTTCATTCTGTAGATCCAGGAGTGCCATATATGTCTCCACTGAGCTCGCATTGTAATTTAGGTGAACTCAGTATCAAATCATCTGTCTTCTATAGAAATCCAGAATGTCTGTGTAGCAGAGACTGCTTCAAAAATATCACTGTATTCAATATCACCCAAGAGAATTTCTAAATCCTCACCCTCTTCATTCTTTTGATTATATTTTCAAAGAGACTGAATTTGAATTTATAAGACATGCTTCTCCCAAATACAATTCTCTAGTTAATGCTTGCATACCTCTGAGTGGGATCCTTTGAGTACAAGGCTTTGATACTTCTTAATATCTTGCTATTCCTTTTCACATCTGTTGGAATGTCTGTATAATCATTTCTCAAAATGGATTTTGATCAAGTCATGGACAGTTGGATATAAATGTCCTACATGTGTGGGCAAGGTGAGAAGACAGGGGTCATTTCACTGGAAGGGAGAGATGAGAACAAGACTGCCTAATGAGGTGGGAAGCATTTTTCTACTAGACAGTTTCCCTTGGGGCCAACTATGTATGGTTTCTGTTACACATTCTCTCATGTTGAGTAAGACAGAAACATTCTGGTGATAATGACCTGATTTCAGAAAGTACATGTATTATGGAAACATCTACTCTGAGTTAACTGTATTGATTGCTTTCAGTAAGGTATGTGGTGAACTAGGAACACGTCTTAGAATACTTTCTACTTTCTTGCTAAATTGGATCTATTTTCTCAATTCTATTAGCTTTTCAGGTAGGTAGAAATGGGGACAGAACAAAACAGATAGTATCAAATTGAGTCCACATGTTTTCATTGTTCTAAGATTGAAAACAAAAGCTCCAGTAAATGATACAGTGTAAAACTATTTTTATAAGTGTAGAGTTGTAGACAAACATGTACTACTTTTGTGAATTTTATTCTTTCTTCCAGTAATGGAAAGTGAAAGATAATTTGTAGACCCCCATTTGTATAACCACAGGAAGAAATGCTTCTAAATCTGGGGATGTTTAAAATGCAATGCATTCAAGGAATATAGGAGAGGGAAATTTTTCAATGACCACATGTCCCTGTGAAGTAGAGTAATGACCATGTAAATATTTATGGAGATTTTTTCTATTAAACTTTTTAAGCATTAAGTTTATTTTTTAATATCATTTTACATATAGATGCACATATATAAAAATCCTTCTATCCAGTCATTAGAATATGATCTTCATAGGCAGAATGTATATTTTATTGATATAATAATAAAGTTTGTAAGGTGTAGTCCAGTTGTATCCTTCACCTAGGGATCCAGGACTGCTTATTCCTGCTGTTATCTGTCTAAGAAAATTCAAATTCAGTTAATGAACATATTGTCTCTCCAGTTGTGTGTGCTGTGGCTCTATCTTAGCTGAGAATGTTTGTCCACCATAACCTCAAGGTAGGTTCATGATAGTGACTGACGATGGTATTCACCTATGTGATAGAGTTAGCTAGCTATTGTTCATAAAATTTTAGTCATGAAAATCACTCAGAGTACTCTCTAGAAAATAGTAAATGCTCAATATTATTATTTAGTAATTGGGCTCTCCGCAGAATACTAGAAGAAATTCTCACACATTTTCTGGGGCTGTCTTGTGATCAAGTGTAGCACTAACATCATCGTCATTCTGTAGGAAAAGTATTTCCTCTGGAACCTTTCTGCTCGTGACAGTGGAGATGGCTCTATAGATTAATTATGGAGCTTTGCTTCTGTGAGGCACCACATTTTTAACATTCATATTTCTTCCTGAAGGAAAAGAAATATTTTTGACTTGAGTTTTTAAACTATAATATTTAACTGCTGGTCTGTGCAATTAATCAAGTGTTTCCATAATCTGGTTACTCTCTTGGACTTGTAGAATTTCAAATTAGTAAGGCTAGAATTGTAAATTACTTTTGCATTTCCAGGCTAAGTCACCTGGGTAAAAGCAAGTAGGAAAAAAATAAATAAAAGAATAGCTTAGACTGCAGAGGGAGAAGAATGGCTTCCAAGTTCTTAACTGCTTCAATTACTTGGCTATCTGTGATTTGTGAATTTAATCTGAACAATTATAATCATAACTACACATCGAAAACAAAGAAATCTTGGACAAGTGAGAAATCCAGGCCATCTAAAATTAAACTTCAGTTTCGTTTCTTCACATAGCGTCTTCATGAGGTAAGCACTTAGCCTTCATCTGAACACCTTATTCATATGCAAGACTGTCCCTATTCTGGATGTCCATACTATAAAGCTCCCCATTTTTGATCTATGTTGTTCTCTGCAAGCAGTCCCCATTGCTGAGTATTCTGCCCCTCTGTGGAGATCATCAGTCTTAGCTTTATAAATCTGTCCTGACACTCTGCAATATTTCTCCCTGTTTTTCTCACTGTTTTGCATCATTCACCGAATGAGTTAGCTAATTTCACTAATTCTCAATTTGTTTTCAAATAATCTCTTAAGAATTTTATTTGTGAACCTCAAAACAGATCACCAAATTTCCCTACCCTGCAGGAGGGCACAATCTTATCATCACATGGCGGGGTGGGGTCAGGGGGCGGCAAGGTTTTCAAATTCTGTTTCATGTTCCCAGAAGCGTTTCAGCTGAATTTGGATAGGACAAGACTATCCCATGAAAAATACCTTCAGAATATTTTTTTTTTTCAGAAAAGTGTATGACTCTACTTCTTTTGCAGCTCATGTCATTTATTTTGCAGCTTAGTCATTTTTATTCTATGGAGAAATTCCTTGTCTGAGGATTCCATAGTTTGGACATTGATTTTTAAATTACAAAAGTAAACTTGAAAAGAAGAGAAAGAGGAAATGAAAGAAAGGAAGGGAAATGAGAAACAGAGGAACAAAAGGAGAAAGTGAGAAGTGAAAAAAGTATCTGAAGTGCGTTTATGTTACACAGCTGGCAGAACATACTACTTAGAGACTAACCACAATCTTTTTGTCAATAGAGTAAGTGACTTTTAAGTCTTTTCATCACTACAATATGGTCCTGGGGGCTTTAAATATACAAAACGTTCTATCCTGAAACATAATGGCATAGGATTGACCAGCCCTATTTCTATAATT
This sequence comes from Peromyscus attwateri, assembly GCA_902168425.1. NCBI lineage: Eukaryota > Metazoa > Chordata > Mammalia > Rodentia > Cricetidae > Peromyscus > Peromyscus attwateri. Next base: position 12,053 of record CABHPP010041835.1, on the reverse strand, counting down.
AAAACAACTGAGGGCAGATACTATGTGTTCCTAAGAAATGAAATAATGAAAAGTCAAGTCACTTACTCAATATCCTCAGCTAAGAAATGGGGAGTCTGGGAGCTGATCCTAGAAAACATCATTCTAGGCCAGGGTTTCTCAATCTGTGGATCTAGATTCCTTCCCCTTAGGGGGTTGCTTGACCTTTACACAGGGGTCACCTAAGATCATCATGTATATCATATATTTATGTTATGATTCATAACAGTAGCAAAATTATAGTTATGAAGTAGCAACAAAAGTAATTTTATGGTTTGGAGTTACAGAAACATGAGGAATTATACTGAAGGGTCACAGCCTTAGGAAGGTTGAGAACCACTGTTTTAGACTCTACACATTTATAACACCTATACCAGCAGCAGAGATTCACACTTCTGACCAATGACTTAACACCAGCCCCTCTTCTAAATAGTTAATGTCACAAATATCTGAATCTCGACAATATTATTTTTCTATACAGGTAGAGAAACAGAATAACTTGTCTGCTTACATTCATCTACACTCACATACCTACTTATTAGAGATGCTAAGATTCCAATTCAGCCCTCCTGATATCTTGGAGAGATAAACCTTCCTGAAACCCTGCAAATGATTTGTTGTCTAGGAGATATATAGGGCATACGTATATGCACTAAGCATATATAGTTCTCCAAAGTGTTTTGATTTCACATGGCAATATATAACTAGGCATAAACTATTGTAGGCAATATACACAAGTTCCGTAGCACAATCAACCATTCAATGAGGATGAGTGAGTATTCTGTCAGGCAATATAGATGCAAGGCACGGGCAGCAGGCAATTGAAAAAGTTCAGAGAAAGTAAAAGGTTAATGACTGTTTATTTGCTCAGTCAAGTTGTCTAAAAGAGAGGAAATGGATCTGGATTTGTGGAGTTGGGAATATCGAATTTGCTTGAGCACTGAGACTCAGTACGTGTCATTCTTGTGGTGACCATCTGTTTCCTTTCCCCTGTACTCCACAACGATATTATAAAGTCTTTTTCCACCCTCCTCTTTCATCTTGGGAAATATGGTCAGATATCGAAAGATAATTCAGGAACTTTAAAAAACAGGTCTTTCCTTCTGTCCCTTACTTTCAACCAAAGTCATTTTGCTTGATTGAAATCATTCCAAAATCTCACTCCCGTAGGTGGCCTGGACAGAGAATGGCTTAGCAATGTCTAAGTCTTCTCTTGGTCAGTTTTGCATTGAACTTTTCATTCCCAGTGGAGGTTCTGCTTCGGATATCTTTCCATTGGCTCTTATGCCCTTCTTTCCTACACTGCTGAGCATAGAAAGTGAATTTGATTTTCTGCTGTTCTCATGAAGCTCACATCTGATCTGTCTGTCTAGGAATCTACTCTTCATTAGATTTTCTGTGCCAGACATTTCCACAACTCTTTGAGGATATATTTCACATTAAATTGATGAACTCTTTTGTGAGTTGCCAAGTTCTTATTTTTGAAATAGTTGCAATAAAATATTCTCATGACTATTACTCCAATTTCATGAATGAACATGAACTTTCAGTATTAAAAGACAGGAATAGAATAATCCCAACATGAAGTGGAGCCCTTTACATGGAAAAAAAATATCTTCAGAAAAGTATTTCAATGTTGTTTTTCTTTATAATCCTGGGCCAGCATTTGGGAAATGCTAATATACCTATGTGTATACTGATATATGTATAACTTTCTTTAATCAGTTATAAAATAGCCCCAAGCAAAAGCATTTCTTAAGAATCTGTGTTTGTACCTGACTCTGTCATATTGTTTGTACAGCTTGGAGCAATGGATTTAGTCATTGATCTTGAGTATTTAGAAGGAGTTGGTGTCCTTATGTTTTAGTACTTCTTTCACACAACTTAGGGATGTGTAGTATTCTGGGGTTTACTTCAAGCACAGTGTTTCAGCATCTCTTTTGTTTATCCCTACTACACTTCAGCCCTTGGTTAGTCTTTTGGTTTACAAGGAACATTTAAGTGGCACCTTTGTTGCTAGTTTACTTAAGTTCACCTCTGTACACCTACATGCCCTTTGTAGCTTAATACTCACTGTGTCTGAATGACCCACAGCTGAAGAGAGACCTGACTTAGCACTAGGAACCGTTAGATCAGAGGAATTCCTACAGTGCTTGGGCTGTTGGTATTCTAGATCAGTGTTTATTTCTCAAGGAATCCTTTTGAATTGACAGACATGTCAGCAAGGGGTTCCTATGGGTTATCTAAAGACTGTCCCCACTATTTATCTGGTTCCCTAAACTGAGAATGTTTTTTCATGTCTAGATGCTTTTAGTGGAAAAGACCATGGAGAACCCAGAGTCTAAACCTGGTACATGCTGAGCTAATCTTAGTCTCCATTATGTGTGATCTTCACTACTTTTTCACCATCTTTTACCCTCCTGTATCTTTCCCTCAGCTGCCCCATTTCCTGAAGCCTTTGGAGTCTATTATTTTAAACATATGAATGCAGGGTGCAGATACAGTCAGTGAAACTATGGCTGACCATAGTTGCTTCCTTATCACTCTGCCCTCCCTCCATTTGGAAACTGGTTTTACTTGTTGCCATAAGAAACCATCTCATACAAATATCCATTGAGTCTTCCCTGTATAACGTACATTTTAAAAGCAAGATACTGAACTGATATGATTCTATTCTTAGCCTATTGCATAGTACCTAGCAGCAGATATGTCACCAATAACAAGATTAATGGAATGTGCTTATCAGATAAAGTTAGAAATTGCAGCCCATTCTTCATCAGAATACCCCCATCACCTTAGAATATACTAAATGTTCTTGCTATCGAATCTACCTGGAACTATTTACAAGTACTATAAAGGATTCAAAACTTGTGTTCGAATGTTTACCTTCCTTATTTCCGCAATGGCTTATGTTAGTAGTGGTCAGGGTGATAGGAATCACATACTTGGTTCCCTATGATGAACCTCGATGCAATTCTCCTTTGCGGTCAGCAGGGGTCTCAGAAAACCTTTTACCCACGCAATGTCTACTTAAAATTGAAGGGCTGTTGGCTTTATTGTGAAAAGATTAGGAAACACATATTCTGGAGTTTATTAATTCTACTGAAAGCACCCCATCTGTTTTTTAAATGACACATCAATTTTTTTTTTGCTTATAAACATTGATATTTAAAGTTCAACTATTACCTAGAACTAAGTAGGTGAGTGTGCAGGATCCTCAGGAGCACCAGAACATCGAGTGTGGAAACGGAACTGATTGATTTGAGTTTCCAATTAGAGTTCACAAAATTGAAGTTCTTAGCATATTTCTTATCTTTAACAAATTTGAGGAGTTGCATGAAACTATACGAAAACAGACTGTTTCTCTGTAGCTTGTGTCTTTCTAAATTATTCAAACGCTGGCTGCATTCACTCTGCTCTGTTTAGTTCATGAGAAAGAGGACTTGGCAGGCACAGTAGCAGCCTCCTCTCACCCCTCATCATCATAGTTCCTGTTTCAGAAAGATCAATAGAAATGCCCCGGCAGCATCTTTACAGCTCTTCTTCCACACCACATGGGTGTTGGTATCGCTCATGTTTCCTCAGTCCTTTATCAGGGAAGAAGAAACAAACTCTCTGCCCAAATACACTCTTGTGACTCTTCCAGTGTATCTTGTATCTGATTGCCAATCACCACTGGGACCCTTTCCCCATCCTGTCTTTTGACTCACATCTCATATGTGAATTCAAAGGTGCAAGTAACCATTATGAAAATTGGCATTTCCAAAGCTCATTTTTCTGTGAACTTGACAAGATTTATGATCATGCATTCCTCTAAACTGAGTACTGATTGCTGATGACATTTTCTGGTTCATTCAATCAATCTACAGGTTGATGGAGTGGTAGACAGATATGTGAAATGATGGCTGGCTGGCTGGCTATGAAGATAACTGAAAGAATATATACATTTGAGTAAATACACACCATATATACAATACATATGGATACATGTGAGTTTAAAGTATATATCCACAAGTATACATGCCATTGCTATGGGCTATATGTCTGAATAGATAAATATATCTGTATAGCTATATATTAATATGTTAATTTGACTTTCTATAGAGTAAGATAGAGATATTATGAACTGACTCTTACCCTAATAGTCAGAGACTCTTTCTGCATTGATCATTGAGCTGTACAACAACGGCAATATTCCACTTCTACAAATTGATATTTTATGTAAGATTATAAACCTAAGATTATGAAACATCATAAACATTTATAACGACATACAGCTAAATGAAGACACTTTGTGCTGAGGAAGAGTGAAAAAGTAAGATTATTTTAAATTATTTTTAAAATTTTGACATAAGTAGTATAATAATATAGTAATATAATATAACAGTACAAATAATAAGAATTGAGTACCTACTCTTTATTCTTTCTTTCACATTCATGGTCTCTTTTCCATTAATTATTTAAATATATATATATATATATATATATACATATTTGTTCATATACAAATAAAAACTGCTATATAGTCTATATAATGTTACTTGCATGCATGTATTTTCAGGGCTGCTAAACTGGTATTAGATAACCAATTGCTGTGCTCTTCCCTGGGGAAGACCATTTCTACTGCTCACAGATTCCTTAGTTGTCTGTAGTTCTTTGCCTACATTTGAGGGAGTGAGATTTCATCCTTCCACTTAGCATATCTGTTGATGTTGTTCATGTCAGGTCATGCTTAGGCAGCCATGTTGGTAGACTAGTGTAGACTAGTGTCTACCCTATGTGTGAAAAATCAGTTATCACAGAACAAGAACTAAAGCAGCATGGCCAAGTTCACTCATTCACCTGCTCACCAAACTCTAGTAATGTCTGGGGCATGTTCTTTGTTCTGTCTAGAGTGCTAATGCTTCCACCCCTTTTCTTTTCTTATACTATTTGCTCATTCTCCTTCCTAAGGTCTTGATTTGTTCTCATGCCTCAAAGTGTCTTTATCTAGCCAAAATGTATCACAATACTTGTCACAAAATCTCAAATTTTTGTATTACTTATATGTTTGTTAGGCAACTTGTTTTGAGTTTCTTAGGAAATTTAAAATCTATGGAATTGCTATGTTCTTTTCTATTAGGTGCTCATAGCCCAGATTGGTACTTGACATAGTAGGCACTTAATAAATACTTGTATACATTATGAGTGTAGTAAAAATAGTATAACTAAGAGATTCAAACTCAGAACCCATTGGCAGAATATGTAAAGAAAATCAAATTTAGATAGAATCTATTCATGCCCAGAAGTAAAATAATTCAAAGTATTTACACCAAACTATGGGGTAGAGTAAAATTATGGATAACATATAGGTAATTATTTTTATTATTATTGGTTTCAAATATTTTCTGTTTTATGACTCCATATTTCCCAGATCTACAAGTACTGAAAAAGAGACATAAGCAAAGAAATGAAATGCCTCTGGGATATTGGAACTGATGTTAGAAGATATTAGAATGATTTTGTCATATAAGTGTATCATACTTATCTTTACAATACTCTTACTAATGTGTAAAATCTGTCATCATTGACAGCATCACTGGAATCATGAATATTTATTAATCACTCTAAAAGGAGTTGTACATTGTGGTCTAGAAGCAGTCCTTGCCTGTATGCTAATGTGAGAGCTATAACAAATGACATTTGTGTGGGTGACAAGGTGAATTTTTATGAGCCAGCCAATGTCCATCAGCAATTAACATGTCAGTAGATTATGCCTATGCTGACACTTCTAGTCTTAGTAAATGGGTTGTCACATTATGGTGATGGTGTTATTGGCTATTCATGCTATCCTATATACCAGAACTATTGGTTGTAGAGGCAATACAGTTGTAAAATGAACATGTATTTCCTTATGTTTCTCAGAATAATTCCTTATTTCTGCCCCCTTATGGTAGAGAAAATGTAAGCTCTACTAAGTCAGGAACTGTCTATCTTCTGTAATCGACTTATAGCCCATTCAACACAGCCTCTGTCACACAGGCGTGCTGACTGTGTCAGGATTCAGGGCCCCTTGACTAGCTGTGGTTAAAAGGTTGCAACATAGACTTTGGAGTCACAATTCACTTTGAACCCCCAAACATGTCTACATAAAACATGTTCACATGACCTCATGTTACAACATGAAATAGTTCACAAGTCTGAAGTAGTAAAATCCTAGACTTCATGAATTTCAGGTAATCCTCACCATCTAATTTCAAGTACGGCATCAGAGACAAAGAAGAGTAGGGTAATTTACGTAGCATTACCTGTGCATGCAAGTTGCATAATTCCTAGTTGGATCCCTTACATGCATGAGACTGAGAAGATATTTTTAGCCTTTCTATGCCTCAGGTAACTCCTCTGTAAAATGGAAGTAGCTATAGATATTATAGAATGGTTTAAGTGTGATAAGTTTATCCCATTGGCTGTCATATACTCAATAAATACTATCCTGAGTTAGTTACCTTATTTCAAAGTATAAAACATTGTCCTCTAAATTGCACAGGAAAAGCTTAAGCAATAGATAATGAACTTTCTTCTTAATGTGTAAATTTCTGGGTTTTTTCCCAGCAAATATAGGAATAACCTAGAATTATAACCAACTGTCAAAGATGAATTTAGTTAGACAAGCAAAGGTATCTTCCCTTTCCTGGACTGAAAATATCCAGTTCTGTAATTTCTGCAAGAATTTTATTATACACTTCAACTCAAAAAGGAGGAAAACAGTCAGAATATATAAGTCTGATGATTTATCCAGCCAAACACATTTAATCGTTTCAAAAGCAGAACACCATATAGCCATCTCAACCACTATGCTACTGATTTTCTCTAAGAAGCCTGTATTTCAGCTTTATTAAGCAGACAACACTACAGGTACTCATGAAGACAATTGGATAAGGTATTTTGAAGTTTTATTCTGCTCATTAAATTGTCACAGTAATGTAAATTTTAAAATGAGAAAAATCAAACAAGTACCATTTTTCTTTTTAATAATTGCTTTTTTGATATTATAATATAATTACATTAAAATCCCCTTTTAATTTCTCCCTGTAGCTCCTTCATATACTTCTCCTAGATCTCTTACAAATTCATGGCCACTTTTTTCATTAATTGTTGTTTATATGACTATGTGTCTTCTTCCATGTTTATAAAAATATTTGTTTTCTCTGTCTTCTTCTGGCCCCAACTATATTCTGTTTTTACTGTATATCTGTTGTTAATATCTAGTCCTGAGTTCCTTCCTCACAAATATTCTTTCCATTGAATATATATGCTCAGAATTTTATTCACTGGCCCTTCATGTCAGACATCTAGACCATTTCTTTCTGTTCTTATAAGTAGCATTGAAAAACTTTTCTTTGAAAATCAACATGTGTTTGTAAATTTGTTTCAATGTGCTTACACAGTGAACTTCTGGCTTTTGTATATCTTGGTCAGGAGACTTGAAGCCCTTCTTCTTACAAAGGGTAGTGCCAGGTTGTCAGTAGCAATTCACAACTGTGCCGGGTTTAAGATTTTTCTTAATATTTAGTTGGAGGTGCCAATTATTTCTCATTTTTCTGAATTGTAAAGTGGTATCTCTCTGTAATATCAACCTCAAACTGAGACCCCTGACATACATTTTTCAACTTACTTTCAACTTGTCTCATAGAAGTTTATTATTTTTTCACAAATCTTTGTTCATTTACCTATTACTATTTTGATTTTATTTTTAATATGGGTAAGATTGTATATTTCACAATATAATGTCTTATTTTTACACATTGCCTGTCTTCCATTTTCTGAATATTTTGATTTATTTATTCTTCTCTCATAGATTACATCACAACCACAGTTTCCCTTTCCTCCTCTCTTCCCAGTCCCTCCAAATCCACTCCTCCTGTTTACTCTCAGAAAAGAGCAGGCCTATCTGGGATATCAAATAAACATGTCGTAACAAGTCACAATAAGACTAGGTCCATGCCCTCATAACTTCATGTCCCTGACCCATCTGGTTCCTCAGATCCTTCCTTGCCCTCCTCCACAAGACTCTGGAGCTCTGCCTAATGTTTGGTGATAGGACTCTGCATCTGCTCCCATTGGTTGCTGGATGAAGTCTCTGAGGTCTCTTTGGTGACTTCTGCTAGCCTCTGAGCCCTGAACACTCTACAGGTAGAGCACACTGCAGGTCAAAGTTTTCCTGTCTGGGTTAGTGTCCAAATCTCTCCACTTGAGGCCTTCCTGGTTACAGAAGTTGACCGGTGTCCCCCTTTACTAAAAGGCCATGCTAGAGTTACTTTCATAGATTCCATGGAATTTCCATTGCATTAGGTTTCCACCTCACCCTGGAAATGCCCACCCCCAATTTCATTCATTTCCCCTGCCCCCAGATAATCCCTCCTGTTCCCTGCCTCACCCACCCTCATTCCACCTAAATTTATTCTCATTACCTTTCCCAGGGAGGTCCAATCACCCCCATTGAGCCCTCTTTGCTACTTAGCTCCTCTGGGTCTGTAGATTGTAGTAGCATAAGTATCCTTTACTTTATAGCTAATATCCACTTATAAGTGCGTATATACCATGTTTGTCGTTCTGGGTCTGGGTTACTTCATTCAGGATGACATTTTTTTCTGGTTACATCCATTTGCCTGCAAATTTCATGATGTCATTTTTTAACAGCTGAGTAATACTCCTTTGTGTAAATGTACATTTACTTTTTCCATTCTTCAGTTGAGAGGCATCTAAGTTGTCTCCATTTCCTGGCTATTATGAATAACGTTGCTATGAACGTAGTTGAGCAAGTGTCCCTGTGGTATGATTGAGCATCCTTTGGATATATGTTCAGGAGTGGGATAGTTGGATCTTGAGGTAGATCAATTCCCAATTTTCTGAGAAACTTCCATAATTGATTTCCAAAGTGGCTGTATAAGTTTACACTCCCACCAACAATAGAGGAGTGTTCCCCTTGCTCTATATTTTTGACAGCATGAGCTGTCACTTGTGTTTTTGATCTTAGCCATTATGACAGATATAAGATGGAATTTCAGAGTAATTTTGATTTGCATTTCCCTGATGGCTAAGGATTATAAACATTCTTTAAGTGTTTCTTGTCCATTTGAGGATCCTCTGTTGAGAATTCTGTTTAGATCTGTACCCCATTTTTAGCTGGTTTATTTTGTTTGTGGATGTCTAGTTTCTTGAGTTCTTTATATATTTTAGATATCAACCCTCTGTCAGAGGTGGAGTTGGTGAAAATCTTTTCCCATCATGTAGGTTGCCATTTTGTCCTATTGTTGGTGTCCTTTTCCTTGCAGAAGCTTTTGAGTTTCATGAGGTCCTATTTATTAATTGATAATCTTAGTACCTGTCCTATTGTTGTTCTGTTCAGGAAGTTGTCTCCTGTGCCAATGTGCTCAAGACTTTTCCAAATATCTTTCTGTCAAGTTTAGTGGTTCTGGTTTTATGTTGAGGTCCTTGATCCACTTAGACTTGAGTTTTGTCCAGGATGATAGATATGGGCCTATTTGCATTCTTC
>CABHPP010041834.1:0-23633 GCA_902168425.1 Peromyscus attwateri | reverse complement strand
AAAAAAAAAAAAACACTATAGAAACACAATGTGTTTACCTGTCATCCTTTGCAGCCACGATTTCATTGCCATCTAATAGACACTTTAGCTTTACACCTCTTGATCATTTCTTCTTAATATTATATCTAGAATGCTGCTCCTCCACAGGAATTGTACAGCTTTCTTGGTGTGGCTCAATTAGTCCTCAATTGAATGTAAATATCCATTGTTTCTTACCACCTAGAGCCTTTATTGAAGCCCCTTAAATTTACAGACACCAAAACCATCAATGAAAAAAAAAATCTTGTCAAAATGGCTTACAGGTGGACATTCTACTTACTCTCTCAAGCATTTAATTGAATTCCATGCAATTTCATGTGCATTATAATAGACTTCTTTTACACCATCAGGAAACAAGTTTAAAACATGTGCCGTGCATTAAACATCGCATAAATATTCAGCAAGGGAAAGAAAAACACTTCTAAAGAAGTATAGTAATTTTACAGTCTCTGGTTTCTAATAAATTTTTACAGCAATTCTAAACTGCATTAGCAACTCCTGGTTTATTGTCAGACTCCAACCCAACGTCCCTCAATGACATGTCAAGTCTTTACCCAAGCAGTTGAACTTTCAGAGTGGTCCTCATTGGCAGGAATCTCGTCAGATTAAATTGACAGCTGTTGTCAAACAATGATACACAGTCTAATCCTATTCCCCTGATGATGACATGTCTGTGCTTTCACTACAGCTGGATTGTAAATTCCTGGGACATCCCAATAACCACAGATTTTGTAACAAAAAAAGAATGTACTGACCTTTCAACATGATGGCTCTTCCCTGAATAAAATACCTAAACATTTTGGTAATGTGATTCTTACTTCTATGATACTTTGTATATCAATTGTATATCAATAAAACATTTACTACATAACATGGATTGTACATGTTAATTCTTGACTGCCTACAACTTTTTTTCAAAGCAAAATACTGACAGTGTACCGCCGATGGAATTATTTTCTATTTTAGGTGACCGTAATATTTTAATTGGAGAAAATCTTCTAGATTCTCTTTAGTATTTTTCTGGTTTCATTAGCATTAGAAAAATACACATGTAATTGACAAGCTACAGTGACAAGATATTGCAAAGTATGGGAGGCAATATGTAGCTTTAAACATCTGGAACCAGTCCATTGCTCTCTGTTTGATATGCCATTTATCCACGTTAGGAAACACTTAATGGCTTAAGATAGGATTGATATGGCCCTGAACCTTTTCACATACTTTAAGAACATTATATTCCTTTAAAATAAATTGTGTGTGTACTATAATGGGAAAGAATATCTTGTCTCTGAAAAAAAAATGATTCCACCTAGAACATCATAGATCCTTGCTCATATATTTAGATATAGTTGTTTATGATTCCACTGTGTTTTCTGTGCTATGACAGCACTCTAAATCTATATTTATAAATTATCTATGGTTATATTTTCAGTGATCACTTGATTAGCACAGAAAAAATTAATTTTCTAAAAGATAGTATGAAGTTATTTGGAATGTGTATTTTTTCTTTCAATTGTCCTGAGTCCTGATATTTCCCAAAAATTGTAAAATTCCGCTCAAATAAAATAAAGGTGTAATCTGACACACCAATATATATCAACACAGGCATACTTACTAATTAGAAAACTGACATTTTTTTCTGCATTAATGTAGGAGTGTTTTGTGATATAATTTCCTTTATTATCAGATACCAAAGGATTTAGTGTTAAGCATTTAATTTTAAGTTTATCTCCACATAAATTCATTCTAAAAGAATCTCACCTTAGCCCCCCAAATTAAAGCATACTCATTAAAATTCTGATGTATCCCTAAATATACATTAGTGGGACCTCGATGTCATTCTATTATGTAAGTGTCGGATCCCTACCACAATATACAATTCATATGCATATCTCTAAAGACTTTCTGTACACACACACAGACAAGGTCTTTTCCCCAGATTTACCTTATCATAGTATAGAACTGTGTTTTGTTAAGATCTTACTTGGTTTTCTTTGAGTTGATCAAGCTGCAAAAGGAAAATGAAGTATATATCTTGTTTTATTTATCCAATTGAAATTTATTTAACTGAAATAAAGCTTAAGGTATCTTTTCTATGCTGCCATAGTGCTCATACTTAAATATCTGCTTAAATTTAAAAAGAACCAGTCTAGATAAATTCTTAGTTTCTTAATAGAACTGACATTCTATTTAAATATATGTGATAAAAATGTAAGTGAGTCATTGCTTTTCATTCTCCTAAAAAGGACTTTTTGAGCACTCTAAACTACTTACATTAATCTCATCTAAAAAGAGGGTAAAGTGATATATCAGAAAACCAATGAAACTCCAGATTAATGTTACTGTATTAAAATCCTATTTACATAAAATTAACATAAATATGAGTTAGTATGCCATATGCTGCAGCATCTGCTCCTTACTGTATTAATAACAAGGCTGTCCCCTATAGGGATTTTAAAATTAATACATATTTAATTGTACACATATATGTATATATAAAATTTTGACATTGTAATTTATATGGAATTTTGTCAATTGCAAATAGATTTGCTCATACCTGGATGAAATTTTCATCATCTGGACAGCTTGTAATCAGTAGAGCTTGGAGTCACTTCACATTCCTCTTTAGACTATTGTGTGCTTAGTTTTGAGTTAAACAAATCTTTATTTCACATACCTACTCACCTTGTTTTGCATAGACTTCACCACATGATCTTTGGAGGCCCAGAGAAACAACTCATTAGGAAGGCAGATATCTGGAAAGAATGCTATGTTGTATTTTCTCGAATTGGTTTTTGTTTTGTTTTCTTTCCCCCTATATTTAAGTTCACTTGACAGATGTTAATCCCAAGTTCTATGATGACTAAAAGAACTTGATTTTTGTATCTCGAGTTCTTAAGGAATACCAAGTGTATGAAGTAGAAACACTCTCTTTAGGTTACATTTGGTATCGGGAATATCAAATGTATGAAGCAGATATATTGCTAAATTGGTATTTACCCATTGATATCGACCCTTTGCTAAATTGATATTTTTATATTTTTGATTGATCTTTTTAATTTCAACTTTTATAACAATAAAAGTTCTATTGCATTTCTTAATGTTTTCTACAGGAATTTTTATAAAATAAAGGATAATAATTCTTTCAACATCTTATATTTTCCTGGTTTCACTTTCCCAGAATAAAGTACTTTATCCAAGACTTAAAGTCAAATAAAACTTTTCATCACTAAAAAATGCTAAACTTAACTTTTCTTTTTATAGTTAACCCTTCACAGTTGTTTTTATGAGTATACAATTAATATAACAATCAATGTCTTAAATTCATTGAAATAAAGTTACTGAACATTTACTCTTTTTCATTTTACCTATTTTCCATATATCATTATACAAAAAGGAAGACAATTAGTAAATAGACTGAAAGGGAAATGAATGTTTGACCTTTAAAAATATTGACCATATTATTTGTGTTTGTGTGCATACGTGTATGTGTGTTTGTATGTGTGTGTGTGTATGTGTGTGTGTGTGTGTACGTGTGTATGTGTACACATACACATAAGTGTAGGTACAAGTGGAGCATAGAGGAGGATTTTGAAACTCTTGGATAGGAAATACAGATGAATGTGACTTCTAGACATGGGTACAGGGGACTGAATCTAGGTCCTCTTGAAGAACAATACAAGCTCTTAACCACTGAGCATATCTCCAGTCTGGAAAAATGTTTGACTTTAAGGAATAACAGATTATTGCCTATAATAATATCAGCTAGGCTTAGCTGTCACCCCTTGGGAGAACTTATCATGTTGGAGGAGGGGATGAAGGGGAAGGGAGAAGGTGGGGTGGGAGATGGGGAGCAGGGATGAGAACCTCTTCTGTGTTTGGTATGTAAAATGAATGTAAAAAATTAATAAAAAAAATTAAAAAATAATATCAGCTAGTATAAACATTGTGTTTATATATTTATATGTGTACATACATATATCTGTATGTATGCACTCTATGAGTATATATGGATAAAATTGATATAGACTTACGATTCTGATGTTTCAGTCAAGCTTTTATTCCTAAAGCAGATGACTGAACAATCACAATTTAGAATCTCTTCAGATCCAGTTCTTCTAGAATCATGTGACATTAGGAATCTGTGGCCACACTGCAAGTTTTCAAAATTTTATAATTGGAAGGAGGCTGAAGATTTGCATGAGTGAGAAAATGAGAAAATCTGTTGTGATTTTTTTTCTAGGAATGACAGAGGAGATATACCCATGACACCTCAACGATATGACTGCAGCTTAACAAGGCCTGAACAGTGGTAATATCCATAGGTCCTAAAGGAGAAGTGGGAGATTTTATAATGTCCCAATCATAGACAACAAAGAACTACAGGCAATGGTTCTGACAGAGGGAGAATTAAACCTCTTACAGGGCTGAGCTCCTTAAATGGCTATCCAATATAAATTCGTCAGCCTTGAAATCATATACAAACAAGCCACAGTAATGGACTCAACATGTTGTATTTATATATTTATTCATGTGTGTGTGTGTGTGTGTGTGTGTGTGTGTGTGTGTGCATGTGTGTAACAACAATAACAAAGGGGCCGTGTATTTGTGAGGGAGTGAGTGGGGAACATGGGAAGGGTTGCAGGGAAAGGATATGGTAGGGCGCTAAGGGAAAGGTTATTGGACAATTAGGAGGCAGAAAAGGGAAGGGAATTGAAGTAATTATATTTTCATTTAAAATTTTTCAAGTAAAAAATAGAAAAAAGTTCAACCATGGTCATAAAAATCTTTAGGAGTTTATAGGTTCTTGGACGTCTGTCTTTAGAGTCCAGGTTAAGAACAAAGATGATAGTGAAATATAGATGACCGAAATGCTTGCAGCCTCCCTTCAAACACTCAGACGGCATTGTTCTTCCACTGCGATTCCTGCATATTGAATTGCCACCCCTAAAAAATTGCATAGCATTTACATGCAGCATTTTGCAATCTATACACTATGTATTTTTACTTTGGTATGAATTTTGGTGTGTGTGGATATGTATGTATGTATATAAGTGCAAGTTTGTGTGTGAGTCCACATGCACAGTGTACAATTGCATGGAGAGGCCAGGGGACAACATCAGTTGTCATTCTTTAGGTGCTGTCCACCTTTATTTATCAGATAGAGGTCTAATTAATATAACCTGTCAACAGAGCCTAGAATCGCCTCAATAAAAAGAAAATCTCAGTTGAGCAATTCTCTTTATCAGGTTGCTTTGACGTCAGGTCTATGAGGAAGTACTGATTGTTAATTGATGGAGGGGGCCCAGCCCAAAAGGAGTGATGCCAATCCCTTGGCACATGGTCCTCACCTGTATGAGGAAGCTAGCTGAGCATGAGCCTAAAACAGCCAACAAGCAGCAATTCTCCATGATTTCTGTACTTAATTCATGTCCTAACTTCCCTCAATGATGAAACTTAAGCTGGAATGAACTATTCATTCCCTAAGTTGCTTTTGGCCAAATATTTTATCAGAGCAATAGAAAGAAAACTGAGACAGGTGAGCTCTTGCATTGGTACTTTGGTCTCACCAGTTAGGGAGGATTGCCTGGCCAGTGAACTCCAAGAATCTATGTATTTCTGATTCCCCAATACTGGGATTTTTTTTTAACTTGTATTCTGTGGATGAGATTCAGGACCTCATACTTGTAGTGCATACCTTACTGATTAAGGTATCTCCCCCACCCAACATACATGCTTTATTATTATTATTATTATTATTATTATTATTATTATCATATTATTTTAACTATATATATTATAATAATTTTACCAGGTTATGCTCCAAAGATTTTCTAAGCTCAAGAGCTTTCCTATGAGTTATTTACCAGACACTTAGCCTTAGTTGCACTGTGGGCTATAACAAACTATCTGATACAATCAATATACAAAGATAAAGATTTATTTTGGCTTAGAGTTTTAAAGGTTCCAATCCACAATTAATTAGTCCAGTTGCCTTGGTTCTGTGTCAAGACAGTCCATTGAAGAAGGAGCATATGATACAGCAAAGTGCTTATTCAAGACAAGGAGAGCATTGCACAGCTAGTAAGTCTCATTCTCTACTTTTTCAGCATCCCACCTAGCCTAGAGCTCTCCAGTGTAAAGAGTGCAAGTATTCCAAGTAATATCTTCACATCAAACAAAGCGTTTTCATATATGCCTTGGGACACTCAAAATTCAAGTTATATCATATAACTAGTCTATCAAATGTCAAGGAGATTTTAAGACTTTAAACATTTAAAACTATAGAATTAAGAGACACAGGAGAAATGTAAGTATTTGTAGGTAAGTGTTCGTGGTAGTGTTTAGCATTATGCCAGTTTTCATGTACTTTTTCTTTTACCACACTTCATTAATTTTAACTGCTTTGATTTAGTTATATTTTCACTTTCATTTCGAAATAATCTTAAATAAGTAACTCTCTTTGTGTCATATTATATTGGTACATTTCAATGAAAACGAAAATCAACACTAGCAATGATTACAGTTGTGTGTATTTCCCATATTTGAAGACTACCCTCTTTCAGAATAAGATAATACATGCAACTCGGGCACCCAACAAAAATAAACAACAACAACAAAAAAACAAACAAACCAAAAAACACTACACTTGGAGAAATCCTGCTTAGCTTTCCCTTCCTTTTGGGGCAATTATTTTTACTGTAATCGAAAACAACTTGCAAATATATTGGTCCCTAGGTTGTCACTATGTTCTGGTAGTTGACATTATCAGAAAGCTACTTCTAGATTCATAAGAATACTGGGAATAGACTCAGTAGTTGCTGTTTTGCCTGCAAAACTTTGATAATACTTCGGGTTCTTGTTATAGAAATACTACTTGTTTAGAATGTTATATATGATGATTGATCTACAAAATTGATTTCTAAAATCATCATCTTGGGTCAGTGACTTGAATCAGCTGGTAAATGCTCTTGCTGCTATGCATGACAACCTGAGTTCAGTCCTTGAGATCTACATAGTGGAAGGGGAGAACTGACTTCCATAAATTGTCCTCTGATTTCCACATTTGTGCAAAGTTCTGCATATACCCATACTCTGACAAACACACACAATCATATACAATGAGCAAAAAACCAAACGAAACATTTTTTAAAAGTAAAAATGAAGAAAATTAGCACCTTAGCCGGAGAAATAAAAACTTCATCAGTACATTTCAAAAGGCATGATCTCAAAAGGCAAGATGAAAGGCAGAATAAAAAATGTTAAAATTAAGTATTACTAACAAAATTATATAACACATAGACTGCTAAGATGTTTCCAAAGTGCAGATGTGATTTGCTATATACAATAATATGAATTCTAACCTCTCTGCACAGTTTTATAATACTTATATGCCATTTAAAAAATACATCTTTGAATGGTATTTTATAAGTTTCTACTCATGTAATGCTCTATGACTGAAAGATATGAATTTTTAAAAGACAAGAAAAACAACATAGAAGTTCTATATAATAGCAAAAAGATTTGTTTAGTATGCCCAATTATAGCCACAATGTTATATCATTAGTTTTTTTAAGTAAGTGAAAAAATAATTGTTGACCCTGCTTTGTTTTCCAGCCTTAGGGTAAAACCACCTTTTTACTGACAATAATGAGAAAGGGATAATGTATAGAAAACTATATAATACCTAGGATAAGTTTTAAAATGACATATGACATTTGAAAAATATCACAAGTATCTTTTTTATTTCAGATAAGTTACATTAGTACCAAGGGGCTGTAATCTTATTAAATTTCTGGAAAAAGATTCTCAAAAGGCAAGATCAAACAAAATTATTTTAAAATTTTGTACTACTAGCAAATTTTTCAGGGCTAAACAAAATCCACTTGATGTTTTAAATATACCTTAATTTTTTTTTCAGTTTTACTTTTTAAAAGTATTTCTTTGAAAACACAGGCTGAACTTAATTAAAAAAATATTGCAATTGTTCCATCAAAAAACAATACCCAAACAAAGCAAAATACCACTTGGAATGCTGTGCCACCCCAAGCATCTGGACTTGTCACACTTCTCTGTAACTAGGTCTAAAGGAATGTCTGTCAGTTTTAATCAGGGGGAGAATGTCCTAATTACAGCAAGTAAGTTACATTGTTAAGGTCATTTCATCCAATTACAACTCATTGATTATGCATTTTATTTATAAAAAGTGAAGGTTATTCCCAATGACAATGCCTAACCATTCATATCTTTCTCCCACTTTCCAAGGGCCACTGAACCCAGAATAGCAGTGAATGCTGACCAACACAGAGACAAATTTTTGTTTGTTTGTTTTGAGACAGGGTTTCTCTGTGTCATTTTGGTGCCTGTCCTGGATTCGCTCTGTAGACCAGGCTGGCCTCGAACTCACAGAGATCTGCCTGCCTCTGCCTCCCGAGTGCTGGCATTAAAGGCATGCACCACCGCTGCCCAGCTAGACAGAATTTTTTAATGAGATTTCTCTTTTTGAAGTTTTTATGCAAGAAAAAATTAATTTTATAATTCTCCAGCATTAATTTTGAATATAGCAACATCATGTCCCAATCTCAAAAGATTGGACCCACCAGAAAAGACAGAAATCAAAAGATGCCATTCCCATATTCCATCTGATTAATTTATCTAGCAACTAATACCCACACCTGTTCCCTATGCTTATTTTCCAAAGTGTATCTGTCACTCAGTAGGATAGCCTCAATTCCTTGTACTCAAAAAATAAATAAATAAATAAATACCAAGCAGAAGTTCTTAATTCTAGCTGACTTCCTTTTATAAAGTCTAATAGTATAGGTCATGAATGTTTTTTTTAATTTATTCTTCTTTCCTACATTACATCCTCACCACAGTTTCCCCTCCTTCCAAACCTCCAAGTTGTCCCCCACATCTCCCATCTCCCTCAGCCAAACATGGCATAATATGTAAGATTAGGCACAAACCCTCATATCAAGGCTAGATGAGGAAACCCAATAGGAAGAAAAGGGTCTCAAGAGCAGGCAAAAGAGTCAGAGACAAACCCACTCCCACTGTTACGAGTCCCACAAGACCCAAGCTACATAACCATAGCATACATGCAGAAGACCTAGCTCAGACCCATACAGGCTCCTTGATTGTCACTTTGATCTCTATGAGCCCCTATAAGCTGTATTTAGTTGATTCTGTGGGCTGTTATGTATAACACTAACATTTCCTACCAGAATCTGAAATCTGCAATAACTGAACCTAAAAATTGTAGGGCTTATGGTATCTTTTTATTCAAGGAATATTATTAAATATACTTTGCATAAGAATCTTGAACCAATAATCCATTTCTATAATTCTACTCCATGGCGCTGGGGACATGATTCAGCGGTTGTATTTTTGCCTATCTTGTACGAAGCTCTGAGTAAAATTTTCCCTTCCCCAGAAAGATTTTAGAAAAGCATATCAATCCTGACAGTGAAAAAAAACTAGAACTTCATGTACTGGTTTCCAAGTTTGTCTAGCCTAGTTGTCTTGACTCTGTGGCAAGGAAGTCCGTTACAAAGGAGCACAGGGGAGCACAAAATAACTCACCTCATCAACCAGAAAGCAGAGAGCATAGGATGGCCAGAGGGTCTCAGAATCCCCTTTTAGTGGATATCTCACAGTCGCCATCATATAGTCACGATACATTTCTCAGACATTTGCTATAGTGGTCTTAATCTCCAGTGATCTTCTTTTCTCCTTTTCATTAGGTCATTAGGTCAACTGATACAAATCCTACACTCACTTTTTCTATGGGGCTGTTAGTTCCATTCCTCATTCTGTCACAAAATACCACATAAAAGAGAAATGTTGAAAAGAAAGGATTGTGTCACCATTTGAGATCATCATGTCAAATGAGGCATAATTGTAAGAGCATCTAACATTGTCATTGGGAGCATTAGGCATTTGGTCACATGGCATAATCGTCAGGAAGCAGCCAAAGCAGACAGAGAAATGCTGATATTCAGTTTGCTTTCCCATTTTTTTTTCTCCTTATTTGTTGATCTGGCATGTCAACCCTGGGAATAGAGATGTCCA
Organism: Peromyscus attwateri; assembly: GCA_902168425.1. Lineage (NCBI taxonomy): Eukaryota > Metazoa > Chordata > Mammalia > Rodentia > Cricetidae > Peromyscus > Peromyscus attwateri. The sequence continues at coordinate 13,520 of CABHPP010041834.1, read as the reverse complement.
CAAGATGAGTCTTCCCTCTCTGGAAATATGCTCAAAGACATAGCCAGATATATGTTTCCTAGGTAACTCTAAACCAAGTTAAGTTGACAATAATGACTAATTACCATGGAATCTTTAGCATTATGGATTTGTTCAACCATTCTTGCTTCTTTGTTTTATTATTTCTAAACCAGTGTATTGTTTGCTTCATTGCTCCAAACTTAGCAGATGATCACAGTTCTCCATATTGAGTACTTTCCCTTGTGAAGTACTTCAAAATGCATACTGTTGTCCCATGTCCCCACTGCAATTATCTCCGATTTGAAAGTAAACTTCCACTTGATAATGGATTTCTTAGAAGCACCTACTTCCATATCTGGAACCCACTAGAACTGAATTAGAGCATAAAACCATGCACCTGGCAATCCTGTGAAGAGCTGAGAGTTTCCTACAATACTGTGCCATTACTATGACAAGGAGTTAAACCCATTTCTAAGAATTGGTTTAAGTGCAAGTTCCTTCAACCATGCTTCATACTACAGTAGAATATTTGAATGTGTTAGCAGCATGAAATGGAAAAAACGTCAGTAGGAAAATGTATTTAAGACTAATATATTTCCAATAGACTGTCTCGAAAAAAAGCATTGAGTATAGGTTATATGCTAAAGAAGTATGATGCAAGTATGTTTTAAAGCTGTTCTACTTAAGATTATCTATGTACAAAAAAAGATTATCTGTGTATTTTTGGGTATGTTACCTTCAACTTCGGCAAAGGATATTTGAGAAGCTAATATCATTGTTTACAATGTATATTAAGCATTCCAGATAGTTTGTCATTAGTATAATGAACTATGCAAAGGTTGTGGCACTTATGGTAAACACTATAAATGAATATTTGACAGGAAACATGACACAGAAGATTTTACATTATGTTTTCAGGTTTTAGAAAGTATTGTACATTTAAAATTGCAAGTGATGGAAATTAATTTATTACTTAACTGTTTTATTTGAATGATATTAAAAATGTCTAATAAAAGTTGTAACTTCTACTTTTGACAGGCTTACCTTCAAATTTAAGCATTACAATGTTCAGAAAAGTATGATTGGCCAATTTAGTGTATTTACAATGAGCTGAGACTTTTGTTTATGAGGAACATATGCAAAAATGGTCTGTAAAATAAAATTATTTTTCCTTGGTTTATTATTTAGAAAGCCAAATGTTTAACACTTTCAAATAGCATGAGATGCAGAATTGTGCTTCTATACTCTGACTCTGTATTTGCTGGCATCCACTTATTTTCGGTGCTCTTATGTATTATAAGTTGAGAAATTCCTTCACTTCTTTCATGGCCTTGCCACAATTGTGAGCATCTGCTAAAGGTTTCATGTGAGCCTGAACCATACTTTCAAAGAGTGCTGCTTCTCTCTGCAGTGTTGTGATTTTACATTTTGATAATTATCTTTGTTTGTTTCATGCCATGTCACATTGCTATTCACATTGGTAATAATACCTCTCACCCTTCACTACTAAATGTGTTAATTTGGAATTTCCGATTTATATGCCACTGACCCTTTATTTAAATGTGATCTGAATATAATTAATATAAACATAATCTAGCAAACCATATGTTCACTCATCTGTTACTTATTGTATTAATATATACCCTAAAGGACTCTAAAAATTAACATATAGCACACATATGCATCCTAGTATCTGGTAGGTAACATATATTCTTGACTTATTTTTGAAGGAAAATAATTAATTAATAATAAATAATATAAGTGATAATATGTTCTAAAGCACACAAAATTATTACATACAGAAGAATGAAATATGGCTTTAAAATCATGGCATATTAAAGAGTAGTCTAGTAATTTTATTATGTTTAGAAAACTACTTTTGTAAAGGTAAATTACAAATAACCATGATTTTTGTTATTGTTTTGTTTTTTGTTTTTTGTTTTTTGTTTTTGTTTTTATTTTTGTTGTTGTTGTTCAACTGTCCAATCTGATTTTTTTTTAACAGGACAAGATCAGAAGAATAAAGCCTTAGTAACACTCTTTAGCCTCACCAAGCAGACATCTCTACACCAGTGTGCACGCTCTTGCATAGGTTTCTGAGTTGACTACAATCCTACCAATTTGTCAAGCAGAAAAGTAAAAGGCACAGCGTTTCTATGACTGTTTGCAGAGCCAGCTTTAATTTAGACTTTCAAATTTGACTTTCAGATGACTGAAGAATGACTCTAGACTCAATGAACTGTTCTGGAGATTAATTAGCACTTAATTTACTATTATTATGCCACTTATGTACCAGATGGCCTCAATATATTTTATGTTTGGCTTTTACATATTCTTCTCCTTATTCTTTTGTGCTTCATTCTTTTCATTGCACCTAAAACCAGCAACACTTTCTTTCAATGGTTCCTGCTTGAACTGAAATCTTCTCTTTTTAAGTCTTATTTAAGGGACACATGGGAGTAACACAACGGGCCTCAATCATAGCTAAGACTAAAAACAAAGTAAACCATGCAAAATTTCACATGATAATTTAAATGTGCGTTGGCTAATAATGTTTTCAGACACTAAGCAATGAATTAATCCAAAAGGTTTTCCCTAATGGATATTTTGATTCAAAAGGTAATACAAATTGTAAGGTGTGTTTAATACAAAACATCTAAAATTCCTATTATTATTCAGTTGCAGGTTATTAATTTGTATATCATTGCAGTTGCTCAGTAAAAGAAATGATCAGATTCTGCATTCTCTGTTAGGCTCTGCTCACTACACTGCCCACAACAATTCATACACAGCTTACAATGTACTATGTAATTTTGTGATTTTTCAGAAACAGTTATGGAAATTCTGTCAGTTTAATTTCTGAACATTTTGTTGGTTTTAAAAATAATTTAAAAATAAATGTAAATAGGATCTGTGAAGATAACTCAATTGATAAAGTGCTCTTCAAGCTTATGTACTGAGTTTGGATCATGAGCACCAACATTAAAAGAATATAGTGCTCAATAGCACCTGTCTCCAATACCAGAGCTGTACAAGTTGCTTCAGATGGAAGCCTGGAGCTTTCTGGCCAGCTAGCCTAGATGAAATGTGGTGATCTAAGGTTAGTGAGGCACTGTGTCCATATATAAAATGGAGAGTAATTGGAAAAATACTTGATCTTAATGTGCACCAACATGGGTATATGCATACCCAAACACACATGTGTGCATACACAAACACATACACATATACACAAATTTTAAAGTAACTTTCATTTGAAAAGAACTTATTATATTAATAATAATATTTCATTATATATTGCTATTTTCTTTAGTATTTACCTCCATATAACTCAGAATATATACAGAGAATAATTATCTCATGTAAAAGATAAAAAATAAATCATGATTAAGAGCATTTGCTGTTCTTCCATAGAACTAGTCTTCAATTTCCAGTACCCATGTAGCACCTCACAACCATCTGTAACTACAATTTTAGGGTATCTGTCACACTGTTGTGACTTCCACAGGTACTAGGTATATACATGATGGGAAACATATATGCAGGCTAGGCATCAATGTATGTAGAATAATTTTTAAACTTAGAATGAAATGAGTATACTATAAGGCCATAGGATAGCAACATATTTATAGAATTCATATCATACATTCACTCAGTTGCAACTGAAGGCACATTGTTTCATAAGACCAGTAAGTAAATCGTATTGTTAAGAAATCACAAACCCAACTGTGACTTATCCTGTTACTCGGGGTAAATGAAATGATGGAATGGGAAAAGTAAACATTGTCAGGTTTCTTCCTGGTGTCAAAGTTAAAAACTGGCTTCCATCACTTTTATCAGAAAAATGCACAATGGAAAATGTGTAGGTTCCCTAGGAGACTGGGTGGGAGTGGATCCACAATATTACAGGTCTCTTAATCATTTCTAGGTGTCCTCTTACTCTTCCACTGCTAAGATTTTAATCAGTGTTAAGGGGAAGCATTTGGCACTATGTTATGTTAGTGAGTTACACACCATAAGTGTATATTGGATAAAAATGATTCTTTAAATTTTCCCTTTTTTTTTCACTTCAGGGAATGTTTCTGGAAATCACCCAGTCATTTTATAGTCAGAAAAGAGCAGAGACTAGTCCCTAAGTCAATGCTTAGCTTTACAGGGCACAATACTATAGTAACCCCTGATTCTTTGAGAACTGTGTACTGGAATGTGTACATATGTGCTGCTGATATGTGGTGACAGTAAACTGCTCATTTGAGCCCTTTGCAGTCTGTTTTCTAAAGTTGAGTGGACAGCTGGTGGATACACACAAAGAATGACTGTGTTTATGAGCTACTCCATAGTATCTGTGTGCCGTCAAGACACGGACGGTAGCTGCATAGTGTTCACTTTGATCATGGGCTAATCTCAACTGTGTGTAGCTGTTCATTAAGCATGACGTGTACTCTGATGGTTCTCCTTGGTCAACTTATGAAGTATATCAGCTCTTTTGAGTGTACCAGTGCAAGAAAAACTATGATTCTATTTTTGCACATCCAGTTTGGTATTGAAAACTGGATACGTCCAGTACTATGCTTCATATAGCCATCTCCTCTCCACAGTATTATTATTCTAATGAACAGTAAAGCTATTCTTCCAGGTTTAAATCTTTCAGTGCTATTTTCTCATGCTTTGCATGCAATTTATTTTAAACATCTAATCCTAAGAAAATTTTAAAAAATTAAATAAATATGCGGTCATACTATAAAAAGAACCAAAATAGGAGGTGGTAATGGTTTAATTATTAAACCATTTTGGATTTATCCAGTTTTCAATACCAAACTGTATATGCAAAAATAGAACCATGGTTTTTATTACTCCGGTACACCCTAGGACTTCAGTTCAATCCTCAGGACTCACATATAGAGCTTGGTTTGGTGGCACATACTTGTAATCTCAGTGCTGGGGAGGCAGAAATGGGCAGATCTCTGGAGCTCACAGACAAGCCAGCAAAATCTAATCAGTGAGGATCAAGTCCCAAATGTGAGTACAGTCTCCAAAAACGAGGTATATGGGTCTTTAGGAATGAAAGACAGCCACGGATGAACTCCACCCTCTGTACTGACACTAATGAATGTGTGTCTGAGAACAGGTTTGTACCCCAAACGTACATGCATATGAACAAACATACCCATTTCTACAAACACTAATACAGAGAGAGAGAGAGAGAGAGAGAGAGAGAGGAGAGACAGAGACAGAGACAGAGTGGCAGAGAGAGAGAGAGAGAGAGAGAGAAAGAGAGAGAGACAGAGAGGAAGAGAGAGAGAGACAGAGAGAGAACCAAAATACTACTGAGTCAACATTTTCCTGAAAATGGAGGAAAATATGTTATAAATATGTAATACTATTAAACAATGAAAAAAAGAATAAAAGCCAAAACCAAGATATTTATAACAACAAAAACAAATCAGGGGGTATGATTTTAAAGCAAATAAATCAGTCATAGAAAGATGAACACCATATGGGATTTGTAAATATTTGATTTATAAAATTCTAATTTTTACTTTTGTTTGAATAAAGATTTCCTAGTATAAACAGTTATGGAAAATCACATGATGTTCACTGTATATAATTTATATCATGATCATGACACTGGATAATAAATACAACTGAACATAGTTTCTTTCCTTTTGCCTTCTAAATAATTGGAGTGTATACTATCCTCTTTTCTACCCAGTTGCCCAGGATGCCACAGTCTCTCTCACTGCAGAGATGGCTTGAGTCGTCTAGTTGACTTTTCTGGTCTCACACTTAAGCATCTGCACTATATGAGCAAGAGACTATTGAGTGATGCAGAAAATTCATCCATCTATCCCTCCAGAGGGTTCCTTTCTCCATGTGCTTCCTCCCAGCCCCACGGATCCCCTTTTCCCTGTCCATTTCCCTTCTGCTTCTCATCTCCCGCTTTCCCTTGCTATTTTCTCACTTAACAATATCTCCCTCCCCAGCCCATGCCTCTTGCTCCACACCCCACGAGTTCACAGCTTCTCATTCATGGTTTCCGTACTTGTTGTTCATCTGGATAATGTACTTTGCCCCAAGGTATCGTTAAAGCTACTCGATCTTTCTTATCCCCTAATTTCTCACAAGACAAATCCATTTTTATGTTGAATTTATTTTAGCAAAAATTCCCATTTCATAAAAAATGCAGAATTTTTATTTTCCCATGGTCTAGTCTCCACACTAGAATGTAAGCTCTGTTTAATTATCATTAGAACTCAATGCTGAGAACAATTATGTGATACAAGGGTGTGTTGAATGAAAGTTTAGTAAATGAAGAGAATAGGAATTTCTTGCTGCAAATACATCAGCAAATATATTTTGTACATGGTTCAAACAGAGCGTAAGTAATAATTTAAATAATACAACCAAAATTTTAAAATGTTTGTAAACATCTTTATGAAAGTACACCTTCCATTTCTTTTGTTAAGACTCCCTAGCTATGGTACAGGCTAGATGTAGAAATAGTTTACAGTGTATGTTTGAACAAATTCAATTAATTTTCTTCATCCCTATTTATAAAAATAGGTAGTGTTTTAAAATATAATGGTAGAATCGGAAATATACTGAAGCCAACAGATCAGGAGACAATTGTTGCTCTGAAGATAACTTATTGCTCACGTCTCAAGAGTAGACCCCGTGCTGTGTGATAGAAGAGCTGAAGGCAGAAGTATGAAGGTCACCACTGACATGAAGGGAGACGGAAAAACTCAGGGCAAAAAAAAAAAAAAAAAAAAAAAAAACGATTTCTGGCAGGGGTCTAATAGGTAAATGAGAAATTCACAAAGGAAGAGTTATATTTCCTACTGAGGTGTGTCTCAGTGCAAAGGTCAGTATTATGAGAAATCCATGTGAACCAAGTGATCATTCTGGGAGTGAATGGATCCAGACCTCTGAATCCACCCCAAGAAGACAAAGGGCCGTGACCCCCCCCCCCCTTTTAAGCGATCATGTATGTGGATCAGAAACCACGCCCTAAGGCTTATACCTCAAAGTTAATTGGTGGAACGAATTTCTACTACAGGTCAAAGTGGCAGCTTTTGGAAATTTCATCTTCCAAAACATATTCAGATGGTCCTACCCTGTGTCACAGAAGCTTCTGGAGACCTGACATTCGCTATTCCCATACAGTCATATGCTCCAGTATTTTGTTGCAAAATAAATGTTAAGACAGAAACAACACTCTGGTATTTCACTTAATAAAGTTATACACATACCTTATTCTTTCTTCCTTTTTTTAAAATACGGATCAAAGGAATTCTTACAGAATATTAACTTAACAGAGGTTGTGTCAATGCATTTGGGGGATCAGATGTATGCCTATGCTGTGTCTGGATACTCTGTGACAGAAAATCAAATCTTCTCGTATGTAAATAGCACTGTTTAGCAGATGAGAAGCATTCTGAGTACAGATTAGTGTGTCTTATTTTATAATAACAAGCATCTTAAACTCCAAGACAGGCAAAGCAGGGTTTAAATATTGTAATCTAAACCACTCTAGCACGTGAAACATCTTTACTGGGCTGAGCTGCTGATTGAAATGTCTGGTCTCAATTGTCAGCCCCATCTTTTGTGCTTGCTCTACATGGCATAAGGAAACTTTTCTTCCTGACAAGAAACGAAACATTTCTGCCAGCTGAAGTGACATTGTGTTCACTCAATAAGGATACAAGGCCCTGAGGTCCTTCAGCATGAAAGAGAGCAAAGAAATCCTCATTAGCTAACTGAGGGGGAACGAAGGTCATCCCACAGAGAGAATGTCATGCTTACACGTCACCTCAAACATTTGTTCTTCATTAATTTTGTAAACCCAAGCTGGGCTATCATCGAGGCTCATTTTAATATTCTGCTCTCTGTCAGAAATAATGGTGAGGTTGTTTGTGTCCTCTGTAATGTACATAAGAGGACAAAGAACGATCATCTGCCTTCACATCAATAAATTCAAACAATGCTTTAGGAAATAATATGATTAGATTTGATGTTGGTAATCAGCTTGTATTTCTCAGAAGAAATAAACTAGGATTGTAGTCATCCATTTTAAAGATTTTATTATATAAATTAAAAAACTCACTGTTATTCTTAGTGGTGGGAAGGTGCAAAGAACTGGATAGTTATAGCCTTGAATCATAAAAAGTTTGCTTATTAGAGATCTCTAAGTCACCCCGTCTAACAAAAGCTACTCTTTATACCAACACAACAGAATCAAGGTACTGGTTATACAGAAAACACAACGACTTTTGTATTTTAAGTCTAGGGTTTTCTCATAAGGGAGAAAACAGCAGAAGCAGAGTGTCACAGCAGAGTGCTGCCAAAAGCACCTTTAAAAATATACATCACTCCTGCTGTCAGTAGCAATTGATAGTTTACCTTTTGATAGCATATATCCATCATTTTTTATAAATTGAGATGGTATAGATTTTGACAACAATAAAAAAATTCAGAGGTTTTAGCAGACATATATGGCTTTTTTTCAATAAAAATGAGAATGTGTTAAATAGATATTTTTCTTCTTGGGAACATATGCTTTTAGTAGCCTAAAAATAATCTCAATAAGTGTGCTAAATATGTCTATAGTGTAAGACACGTTTCTGAGTGGCCACCTGCTATTAATAATAAGCACTTCACGGGGCCAGGGAGATGGTTTAGTGGGAGCACTGCTTGCTGCCTAACCAAACAACTTGGTTTTTATCCTGGGGACCCACATTCTGGAAGGAGAGACCTGACTTCTTCAAGCTGTCCTCTGATGTCCATATGAGTAAAAGTGCTATTTGAGAACACACACACACATACACATGAAATAAATAAATACATAAATGTCAATAAAAATATTTTACACAAACAAGTGTAAAATAATATGGCAATGCCAACTCTTATAAGAATTACTTGTGACTATTCAGCTAATAACACAAAATTTTAAAGTCATTAATTTAAAAAAGCATATTAAAGATTCAAGGCAAGAGACAAGCAAGAATTCTAATAAAATGTCATATATAATTACAATTCTAAGTCAATATATTATTATTTCATGGGGCCCCTTCAATAATTCCTTTGATTAAAATTGAGAAGACCAATAAATAACATGGCAAACATAACACTATATTAGGCAAAGTTTAGGAATAACATTTTTAAAGCAAATCTTTGCTTTAAATGAGTATGCCTGATCATCTGAACTATATTAATATTAATTTAAAATTCTGTAAAACAAAATTATGTACAGTAAAGTTTTCGTGAACTTTTCTTAGGTGAAAAATGTACAGTTGTTTATGAAGGGTATCAGAAATCATAACATTTCCTACTGTGAAATTCACTGACTATGAGAGCAGAAATCATGAAACATGAATTTATTGTAAAGTGAATGCTACTTTTTCTACTATCAACAATTTGGGTGTTTTATTTAAGGTTCAAGCTCAAAAATATTCCAGGTGCACATCTCGTAATAAAATGCTATTGCCCATGATCAAAATGTATATAATACTTACCTAGAGGAAAAAGATCTGTAACTACAGACACATATATCTATCTACATGTGTATATGCTAGTAAATTGTAGGAAGACAATTTTGAAAATGGGGAAGTAGATGCAGTGTTCCTTTTTGTTTCATATATAAAAATGCAGAGTTAATCTTGTATCCTGTCACATTACTGAAGGAGTTTATCAGCTGTAGAAGTTCCCTGGTATAATTTTTGGGGTCACTTATGTACACTATCGTATCATCTGCAAATAGTGAAAGTTTGACTTCTTCCTTTCCAATTTGTATTCCCTTGACCTCCTTTTGTTGTCTTATTTCTCTAGCTAGAACTTCAAGTACTATATTGAATAAATATGGGGAGAGTGGACAGCCTTGTCTTGTTCCTGATTTTAGTGGTATCGCTTTTAGTTTCTCTCCATTTAATTTGATGTTGGCAGTTGGCTTGCTGTAAATTGCCTTTATTATCTTTAGGTATGTTCCTTTTATTCCTGATCTCTTTAGGACTTTTATCATGAAGAGGTGTTGGATTTTGTCAAAGGCTTTTCTAGCATCTAATTAGATGATCATGTGGTTTTTCTTTCTTTCAGTTTGTTTATATGGTGTATTACATTGACAGATTTTCTTATGTTGAACCATCCTTGCATCCCTGGGATGAAACCTACTTGATCATGGTGGATAATTTTTTTGATGTGTTCTTGGATTCAGTTTGCCAATATTTTATTGAGTATTTTTGCATCAATGTTCATAAGGGAGATTGGTCTGTAATTCTCTTTCTTTGTTGCATCTTTGTGTGGTTTGGGTATCAGGGTCACTGTAGCTTCATAAAAAGAGTTTGGTAATGTTCCTTCTGTTTCTATTGTGTGGAACAATTTGAAGAGTATTGGAATTAGTTCTTCTGTGAAATTCTGGTAGAATTCTGCACTGAAGCCATCTGGTCCTGGACTTTTTTTAGTTGGGAGACTTTTAATGACTGTTTCTATTTCCTTAGGGATTATTGGCCTATTTATATAGTTTGTCTGGTCTTGATTTAACTTTGTATGTGGTACTTATCCAGAAAATTGTCCATTTCTTTCAGAATTTCCAATTTTGTGGAGTACAGGTTTTTGAAGTATGAACTGATGATTCTCTGGATTTCCCCATAGTCTGTCTCCCTTTTCATTTCTGATTTTGTTGATTTGGATGATTTCTCTCTGCCTTTTGGTTAATTTGGATAATGGCTTGTCTATCTTGTTGATTTTCTCAAAGAACCAACTCTTTGTTTTATTGATTCTTTGTATTGTTCTCTTTGTTTCTATTTCATTGATTTCAGCCCTCAAGACCATGATTGGAAGGAGTGCAGAGGCAACTAGCCAAACTAGTGGAAACTCATGAACTGTGGACCAATGGCTGAGGAGCCCCTCTGGAAAAGCAAGACAGTTGTTTGGCTTGAACTGTTTAGGGGACCCCCGGACAGTGGGACTGGGACCTGTCCCTAGTGCATGAGCCGGCTTTTGGGAGTCTAGTGCCAATGGTGGGACATTTGTGCAGCCTTGGTGCAGGGAGGAGGGGCTTGGACCTGCCCCAACTGAATATACCAGGCTCTGCTGACTCCCCATGGGAGACCTTGCGTTGGAGAGGGTGGGATTGGGGGTGTGTTGGGGGGGGAGGGCTGGGGGGGACAGAGGAATCTGTGATATATATATATATATATATATATATATATATATATATATATATATAAAGATGCTGTAAAAATGCTCAGCTGCCCTTTTCTTATAGCAGAAAGTTAAGGCCAAACCATGAAGCACATTCTTCAATCATACATCAAACTTTATATCTAGTGAAATTCAATGAAAAATCACCATCTGTTGTAGTTTTCCTTGAGTTCAACTTGATTGTGATACTATATGAAAGCTAATGGCAATGCCAGAAACATTTTGCTTTTTCTATGTCACAAGTTGGCATATGTTAGGAAATATTGATTGACAGATGAGTGGAAGCAGGATATAACCCAGAATAATGAAATAATGTGCTTCCATGATGTATTTTTACTCCTATGCTATTATTGCTTTTATTTGAGAATATGAAAAATAATTATTGTCTTCAATTTTCTGTGTGCCTACTCAATCCTATTGTTTTCTGCAAAAATAATCTGAAGTAAACAAAAAATCTCAAACCAAACATAAATGTTATTCAATCCTTGTTGCCATCTAGAATCATCACAATATATCGGTCTTCTTTAAAAAGGTTTATGTTAGGCCTCCCAGAGAACCAGACAGACTGCTCACAGACCTTCTCCAAACTTTCTGTTTCCCCAAACCCAATTTCCTGGTCTCATCCCTAGCACTACAACAAAATACCAATGGCAGCCTTCCCTCACCCCTCCCCACATCTCCTGGGTATCCCACAGACCATCTCCTCCTAGCCTCCCTATCCAAACTCTTTCAGTATTTGAGTCTCCAACTCCATCAAGCACCCCCTGCTAACTCAAGGGCATCTTCCCCTAGGGCAACAAGTGGGCTGAAGGCAGATCCACACCTCTCTACAGCCTCTGAGATCAAATCACTCCCAGTCTCATCCTGACCTCTATAGCTGGAAACCTTCTGTGGTCTCCCTTTCTTCTCTGGCCCCAACCCCAATGGATCACCAAGACTTCTTCTCCAATATCCCTTCCCCTAACTCATTCCACTTATAAAGTCTCAACATATAAAGTCTCAACATATAAAGTCTCAATAAGAAATAGAATGACAGACCAATTTCCCTTATGCACATACATGTAAAAAATACTCAATAAAATACTTGCAAACAGAAACCAAGTTCACATCGAAAAGATCATCTAACATGATCACGTATGCTTCATCCTATGGATCCAGGGATGGTTCAGTACACGAAATTCAGTAAACATAATCCACCACATAAACAAACGGAAAAAAATATGATTATCTCTATACTGAAAAACTTTTGACAAAATCTGACACTCCTTCATGATTATAAAATACTGGAGAGACTAAGGATACAAGGGATATACGTAATAAAGGTAATTTACAGCAAGCCTATAGCCAACATCAAATTAAATGGAGAGAAACTCAAAGCATTTCCACTAAAATTGCAAACACGACAAGGTTGTCCACTTTTTCCATATTTGTTTTATATAATGCTTGAAGTTTTAGCGAGAGCAATAAAATAACTGAAGGAGATTAAGGGATATAGTTTGGGAAGGAAGAAGTCGAAGTATCAATATTTATAGATAATATGATAGTATACTAAGTGAACTAAAAATTTCACTAAGGAACTCCTGTAGCTGATAAACACTTTCAGCAACGTGGCTGGATACAAGATTAACTCAAAACATAAAAATCAGTAGCCCTCCTATATACAAATGACAAAAGGACTGAGAAAGAAGTCAGGAAAACAATGCCTTTCACAATATCCTCAAAAGATCTATAATATCTTATGGTAAATATCTAAGCAAGTGAAAGACTTTTATGATAAAAGCTTCAAATCTTTGAAGAAAGAAATTGAAGAAGATATCAGAAGATGAAAAGCTCTTCCATGCTAATGAATTGGTAGAATTAACATAGAGAAAATGGTCATCTTACCAAAAGCAATCTACAGATTCAATTCAGTCCCCACCAAAATTCCAACACAATTTTTTACTGATATTGAAAGACAATTCTCAACTTCATATGGAATAGCAAAATACTCTAGCTAGATAATACAATACTGAACAATAAAAGAACTCCTGGATGCAACACCATTCTCATTTTCAAGTTTTACCACAGAGCTATAGTAATAAAAACTACAATGTATTGACATAAAAACAGGCATGTTGCTTTATACAATTTAATTGAAGACCCAGACACAAATACAAACATATATGAACAGCTGATTTTTTTTTTATTTAAAAAAGTCAGAAATACACACTGGAATAAAGATAGCTTCTTCAACAAGTGGTGATAGTCAAAGTGGATGTTGACCGGTAGAAGAATATATATAATGCACACACACACACACACACACACACACACACACACAC
>CABHPP010041827.1:0-17407 GCA_902168425.1 Peromyscus attwateri | reverse complement strand
ACACACACACACACACACACACACACACACACACACACACACACACAACCTACCCTAAATCCACACACGAAAGCATCAAATTACAAAGACCATGGTTCCATTATTCTGGAAACCTCTGGACAACTTTCTTTGAAAATCCTCTATTTCTTGTGCCAGAAATTGATGTAGTTTCTTTTGATACAAATCGACTAAGACTAAATGCCTGGGGAATGCTGGATACGGCTCAGTATCCAAGCAGGTGTCTTTTCAACCGATGATCCTAATGTAGTCCCCACACTGAAGAGTTGATACTAAATATCTGGAGCACATCCCATAAAAACATGAGAACTGATGCCCAGAATGTCATTGAATTCATCCTAAATATGTTGCCTTTGGCTATAATTACCACCACTTGGAAACACACTAAAATGTTTTATGAGTAGTTATCTAAAATATTCCATACCATTCTGATGGGGAGTGGAAGTAATTTGCCTAAGGGGAAAAAAAACAACAATATTATTAAGGAGAAGTCTTAAGACATATGTATATTCCTAAAAACATGTCAAGAAAACTGAGATGGGCAGCAACAGAAGGGAGGGGAGACTGTGGAATTCCAGTTCTGCATCTCTAATGGTAGTTTTAGTTGGGCAGTAATTTGCTGGAAAGAAACAATTGGTAGCATTCAAATAGACATCCACAAAACGTGTTTCTGTTGCCTTTAACATAGTAAAGTATGATGAGAATGCGCAATTAAGAGAAACCATGAGAAACTCTGCCATCTTTCTTTGGGGAATGGGTAGGTACGAGAGGAATTTCTGAAAAGTGTATTTTTCATCATTTGGAAACATAACTCACACTCTATAACAAAATCAAATACCGCTCATCCTGCTGTAAAGTAAATACTGACGTAAGACACAAAGGCAGCGTCTGGAGACTCTAAATGCCTCATACTTTGATTAAAAATGCTTTTGTCAATTACAGATTGATTTTGTAGCTCATTACAGTGATGGATGTTGGGGCTGGCGGAGGTGGTATTTTACCACTTGGCCTGAGGGTATGCTCAGTTAGGAGAAGACATGAAATTACAATTATTTTCTAGCACTCATCCATGTGCCTAAACTGCCCCCATGAATGCCTCTGGAATAATGTAAAATAATGGCATCAGATATGGCAAAAAGAAAGGTATGCCAGCCCCTTCAAAAGAAAACACTGTAAATAAATATTTCCCAACAACCTGCTGAGATTCTTGTCACATGGTAAGTCACACTGAGCTGTATCAACTGTGTTTGGAAGGATGCTAGAGTGCTTAGCAGAGACTGCAGCTAGGAGTCTGCAAATGTCTCTAGATATACTACTGTGAATATTAAAAGAGGTATCTCTATAATACAGGCATGTTTATCCATTCATTTATAAATGCATTTCCACCTTAAATGGTGGAGGTTGTTGCTAACTGGGGACATTAGAGGTTGTAGGTAAGAGCTGCGGGACGAAAAAAATCAATATCTAGTGTGTTTAAAAAATATAAAGGGAATTCATCTCACTTTTTGATATATTTATATTGTGCTCCAAGGAGGCCTACACTTCTGAAGTCACTGTGGTTTCTTGCACTAATATACCTGGTTTGTTCCCAAGGCATTCTTTAATGGTAGCTGACATCTCTGTAACAGTCACATGGCTAAAGTCCAATGCCCATCTGATAAACAATATGCAAATCTTCCATGTGACAGACCTATCACCTGTAACAAAATGAGGACAATACCTCCATCAATTAAACCCACACACAGAAGACAATCAGTATTCAATGTTAAGAAAGAACTCCCTATGGGACTGATACCAGTAGATGTTAGAATAAGAACAGTCATTTCAAATAGATGATTAGGAAGCCTTCATACACTCTGACTAAAGCAATATTAGACATATGTCTATGTAATTGCATTTCATAATAGCCCAGCATGAACACAACTCTATTTATGGGCCACTTTCATCGTGATCTATATTTTCTGTGCTGGTTGATAGAATCCCAATACTGTGAAGTGGAACTATGGTGACAGAAACACAGTACTTCATATAACAAAGTGTCACAAAATGTAAGTTAAAGTAAGGTAACAACACACAGATGTGGGGCATAGAAGCTGATCTATGCTTGCACTCCAAGTGAAAATGAGCATTGGAGCATCAGGATAACATGGGAATCATTTGAGAAACCAATTACACTTGGCATCAAGGACCATGCTGAAGTCTCATTGTTCTTATCTTTTTTTATTATAGCATTGGTAAAGAAATAGAAAGAAAAGTTTCCCATTACATCTGAAAAAGATATACACTTGCTATAGATGCCTTACAAAGTGGTCAATGGACAATAAGCCACCAACTTTGGGACATCCATGTTAACAAAAATCCCATATTTGGATATTTAAAATTAGCTATTACTCAAATCCCTAAAATATTATGCCTTCCATTGGTTTATTTTTTCTACTAGAAATTGGAGTAGAAATACACTATACAGTAGTCTCTGCCATAAACATCCCAGGACAAGTTCTGCTGATGGGATAAAATTTGAAAGGAGAAATAACACTGTCAGCAATAAAAAGTGCTTAGACCAGCAACAATGACAGCCATCTTAATGGTCCCAGGCTCCTGGCTCCTATAATACATAGTGTCTTCCCAATAGGTACACATGATTCTAACTACCATCTACAGACAAGAAAGCAAATATCATTAGGAAAATGAAATATAAGTAACTACCTACTCTAACATTAAACATGGAAGGGAAAAGCTCTCCCTTGCCTCACAGATTTCTAAAGTCAAAAATCCTATCCATTCTCTACAAAGAAATAAGCAATGGGAATAGTGAACCTGAGTGTTGGTTATTGTTCCACCCACCATGACATTATTAAACTAACTGTAATATCCTGGAGTCCTTCATCCTCTATTAATATTTCACTGATAGTTTCACTAAACTTCCATGTTCTGTCTCCCAGGACTCAGCTTTCATGCATCTGGGAGCAGGTGTTCTTGACCCTACGGTAGCGTTCTCAGGGGAACTCCACAGTTGTTCTTAGCATTCCCACTTTGGCTTTTAGATCCTTCTATACAAGGCTATATAGTTTTACTATTTGGCCCTAGCCATAACGAAAACACTAGCTGAACAAATGTGAGTCGCTATTTTTCATGAAAGGCTAATCTAAGACTATTGAATTCACTGTCCTATCACCCAGGAAACTTGCTTCTACTGTAGCACCTTCCAGGTTATATTTAATTGTAGTTTATTGCTATTTCTATTTAATTCTCTGTGGTGAAAAGATCCCATCTTAGACCCCGTATGTACAATCTCCAATATATTATCAGTTAATAGTAACTACATAAGAAGTATCAAATTCATGAATTGTTATCTTTTAGTAGAAATCCCTAAATTTGTGGATAAGTACATAATTAACTTTTTATTAAGTAAGCACATAAATAACAATTTAAACCTTGGTCTTAACTTACTTATTTAAAATATAGATAATATTTTAGTTTCATATTTCAAAATTTTTTAAAAGCACCTCATCATATAAAGAAAACAAACAAAAATAGAAATGTAAACTGTATGGAAAGGACCCAGCAGTGCTGATGGAGACTGTCGTTACATCCTGAAAACAAGAGCTGGAATGATGTAACCAGTTACATTGGAGCACACATACAATTTGGCTGAACCCAAGGATATAATGAAAAACAAAATCTCATAACTCCTGCCATTCTTTTACTATCCATGAATCTGAGATAACTGCTCCAGTACCAGATTTATGCCTCAGAAGACTGAGTCCATCACAAAACTTCTTAGAAATAGTGCCTGCCATTTCAGTAATGGCTGTACAGGTAATGAAAAGACTCAGATAATACTGGAACACACCTGTGTAATTGCTGCATACATACCAGCAGCTCACACGCATAATTTTTCTCCTCTGACATCTTGAATCAGAAATAAAAATGAAAACCTCCACAAGTTCCTAGTGAATTTCCACTCAATGAAATGCCTGTATGTTGGTTGGTACCAATGAATTATTTGCTTGGGTCTTGTCAACTTCAAGGCAATGTGACATCATGTGGTGAAAGTGATGGATTATATTATCTTGGTATAATGTGTGACTGCGCAACTTATGTTATTAATGTATTAATGATAGAAGAAAAATCTATTGAAACATTTTTAAGGCATGCATCCCACACCAAGCAAAATCAAACAAAACGTGATACAAGAATGAGAGAGAACCAGCTAAATCAAAATGTATAAAAATGTGTCAATATACCACAATTTCAAATTTACTTTTGAAAACCTGTCTTATTGGAAAAAGAAGGAGAGTGGAAAACTAAGATCAATACCATTTGGAGCTTTTTGGTAGTCATCTATAGCCTTGTGTGAATTTAATAACTACTTGTGTGGACAGTATGGCATAGCAGTTAGAAGTGGTTTAGTCCGTGGTTTAGAAATTTTAGTAGTCAAATTCATGTTCACTAATGTTTGAGTTTAGGGGAGGAATAAGTCCTTCATATTAATTATCACCTGGACACCACTATACTGTTACGTTTCAGTCCTGGAGACCTGTTTTCCTTTCTGCTAATCTAGTTGCAAACATTTGCTTTCTGAGTGATATAGAGTACAGTTATAATAATACGATATTTTAAAATTATTTCAACTGCTATGATAAAATGCACTGTGTATGGAGAGTTCATTTGTAGCTACAAATAAAGGCTAAATAAAGATTTCACTTGCTCACTGGAACTTTTGACAGAAATAAGGGTGGCACCATTTATTCTGTGCAATTCTCTCCTCTCTCATCACTGCTCTGTTAATTATTCTCAAGATCACTTACTTTTACTTGCTATTTTTTAAGTTGATGAGATCATTAAATTTATCAGCTATCCAAATATATTTGAAGTTTATTAAGAATATATGCTGTCTTTGAACTGGAAAGAGAAGAGGAATAGAACTCACTTTTAAAGAAATTAAAGTAATAAAGTAAAATGGATACCACTTTACTTTAAGTACCCATTAACCAGAGCATGGGAAAGAAAGTCAAAATGGAAATCTCAGAGAAATAAACGTGTAAAACGCATTCTGCTCGCATGCTAGCAATAGTCCAGCAGTTAGCCAACCAAAGATACACTTCAAAAGAATTTCAAAAGGGGCTACTTAAAGCCTATTTTCTATATTCAAAGGGGGATCTCATCAAAATTCCAGTCTGTGTGAAGGTCTCATTGACATGATTGAGATACTTCCATTTATTGATAAATCTTAATTCATTTTCTCATTTAGCAACTGGAAGTCTTTGGATTGGGTGTGATGCAAAATTACTGTGTAAAAAATGATCTGATTTAAGACAACATTTTTATTCCCTCTAAATTGGGTTGACACAAATTTTCTTAAACTGCAGATATCATTCTTGCTGTCTTGAAGAACTGTTAGTTGCTTTCTAAATCTTTAAAACTTGTTTCATTTAAAGATGTTGGCCAATTGCTGGAGTTAATGATGATGAATGGGATAAGATTTAAATTTTTATTTTTATTTATTTATTTATTTATTTATTTTTTTTTTTTTTTTGGTTTTTTCGAGACAGGGTTTCTCTGTGTAGCTTTGCGCCTTTCCTGGAGCTCACTTGGTAGCCCAGGCTGGCCTTGAACTCACAGAGATCCACCTGCCTCTGCCTCCCGAGTGCTGGGATTAAAGGCGTGCGCCACCAACGCCCGGCAGAT
Organism: Peromyscus attwateri; assembly: GCA_902168425.1. Classification (NCBI taxonomy): domain Eukaryota; kingdom Metazoa; phylum Chordata; class Mammalia; order Rodentia; family Cricetidae; genus Peromyscus; species Peromyscus attwateri. The sequence goes on along the minus strand of CABHPP010041827.1, from coordinate 11,698 downwards.
TTAAATTTTTAATAAACTGGTTGTGCTCTAGCCATAGGCACAGATTCTCTATCTAGATGCTGATGTGTGAATTGACTGGGGGAAAAGTTCTTTCACTGAAAATATTCTTCGATTGGATATTAAGGCCCATAATCCTTTGTTTAAAGTCACTTCCTTCATCCCGTGTCGTCATAAACTATATTTTTATCCACCAGAAATATTAAGAAAGTACCACCTTAGAACCCATTCTGTATATTTATTAACTTCTTATATTATACAGAAGTTTTGTAAATCAAGAGATATTAGAAATGTGGAGTACTGCCTGAGCCATAAGTGTGAGTCCCAGATGGATATGCTAGAGCCAAGGATAAAGACTACATAATCACACAACAATCAGAACTGAAGTAGCTGTGCCTACTTTGAAAATCTTTGTGAAGGGGGCCTGTATATTTGACTAAGAAGGATAAATTCACAACAATTTCCCTTCCCCCACTTGAAATCTCCACTTTTCTTTTGTTTCAAATCTACAACACTGCTGAGTCAAAGAGGATGAGGATTCACTTATACAAGAGAAAACACTTAAATTCTGTCAGAACCTTGTACAGGGCTTAATTATAGACTGTTGTAAACGCAAGAATACTGACTCATTGAAAGAGATAAAACATTTACTGCAATATCAGCAGTTGTAATACTAAGCTAGTTCATATGTGTTCATCACATTTATAATAATTTCCTTTGTCCATCATGAATTAAGAATGTCTAGAACTGTGGATAGAACCAAGCACAGTATACTATGATTCTTCTATGCATAACTTGTTTAATTAAAAAATTATGCACAAGGAGTGGAGTGGTATTGCTGAGTTCATATGATAGCTTTTTTTTAAAATTCTCTATACTCTTTTCCAAAGTGACTGTATTAATTTTCGTTTCCATCAACAGTGAATGAACTACAACAATCACAAGCATAGCAAGATATGCATAATGGTTGAAGAACTGGTACTCACATGCTAGTGACCACCAACAGCTGTATAACTGGACTTAAGGCCCACTCATCAGGAAGGAATCATGTCTGGAAGCCTAGCTAGCTTCCTGGAGGTTATGGGCCATAGGAAAGAATCTACTACCACTACTTTGTTATACCAGCATAGTTTATTACTATATTCTAAATCTCATCCTTGTGGCCAATACTCATCTTACACCACGGTTCTACTAATAAGCAACATAAGGGATGCTTGAATAGAGGCTCTAAAATTTGCTTATAAGAGTCAATCCAATAGCTGAGATAATTATTCAGTCATTAGTATGTGGGTAGTGTATACAATGTGACTACACTGTAGAAAGGGCTGATTGACGTTTCCCAGCAGGACAGCGTGAGATAGCACACAGTTATGTCAAGCTATGCACAACAGTAGGCAATGTACAGCAAAGGAGGAAACCAGTACAAGGAAGGAAGATGAAGCCCATGTAGTGGGAGAGAATACTTTTCCAGAGATACATCTGACAGAGGACGAATATCCAGAATATACAAAGCAGTTTCAAAAAATCAGGAAAATACATGACCTAGTCAAATATGGGAAACAGATATAAACAGTCCTCAAAAGTGGAAGTAAGACTGGGAGAAACTAAGTAAGACTAAGAAACATCTTGAGAATTATTCAACATATGTAGTGATTAGGGGAGAGCAAATTAAAAGTATTTTGAGATTTTGTATTATGTCAGTCAGAAAGGCCAAGATCAAAAGCATAACTGAAAAACCAATGCTACAATGAATATGGGCAAAGGGGAAACTTCATTCATTGTTGGTGGGGTTTAAAACTGGTTTAACAACTATGGAAAACAGCGTGGAGAATTCTAAAAATGCTAAACATAGATATACAGTGCCACTGAGATAGACTAACTCCATGATAAATGCCCGAAGATCTCCATATCCTGCTCCACAGGTACTTACTCCACCATGTTCATTGTTGATCCACTCACAATAGCTAGGAATTGGGCAACCTAAGTGCCCTACAGCTGATGAATGGCTAATGAAAATTTGGTAGCTATAGAAAATGGAATTGTATTCATCTATGAATAAAAATGAAATAATAAGGTTTTTCAGGTAAATGGGCAGAACTGGAAAATAATTTTACTGAATGAGATAACCCAGACCCAGTAACAAAAACACTGCATGTTCTCTCTTATTTGTGGATTCTAGCTCTGAATCCTCAGACTTGAGTATATAACCTGAATTAACTTCAGAAGACAGAAAAATAATAAGGAGCCATGGAGGAATCTGGGTTATAAATAGCTTTAGAGATGGAGATAGTAGGGCATTGGTGCTCTGAAGGCAGAAAGGGGAAAACGGGAAGGACTTTGAATAGGGAAGGATTATTGCCTCACAGAACTTGAATGTAAGACACTATTGCTGAAGACACAGCCCAGTTTAGACAAAGGGTATGATCATGTTAGAAATGACCTGGAAGCTTCCTCCCTGAGGAATAGCTCTCTTCATATCCAGAGGTGCTATACAAGCTGCTAGGGAGAAAAGCAATAAATAGTCCTACCTAGTTGTAAGCTTATGAACCACAAAATTGACCTTCCACCAAGTTATCCCTGGTGCTATAAGAGTGTCATTTTTATCCTTATAGTATCCACCAGCTGTCTAATTGGACTTAATGGACTCTTCAGTAGGCTAAAACTCATGCTTGATATTATGAAGTCAAACCCAATGACTGGAGCAGTCATAGACCCTAGAAAAGAACCTACCATTGCCATTTTCCCAAGATGATATAATTTTTAACTGTATTCTAAATACTTTTATACCCACAGATATGTATTCTTCTCATCACTAATCGGAGATGTTTCTAACACAGAGAAAAGGAACTGTGGGTGCCCCAATCCTTATTGATGCAGCTATGATGTAACTCTTACATCTAAGGCTCAGGAAACATCTTAGAAGAAGGGAAGAGGAAAAAAGGTTGTAATAGCCAGAAGACCAAGAAATCTGCCAAGAGATGCTATCTTCTTGTCAGAACAGGGAAGCAGTACCTAGCCAACAACACCTGCATAAAGACAACACTAGTCTACATTCCAACACAGACGGAGGAGATTTCTTAACACACCACCCCTAGATGAACAGGTGGTCAGTAATTACTGAATTGGGGAGAATATTCTTTTCTTTCTTTCTTTCTTTCTTTCTTTCTTTCTTTCTTTCTTTCTTTCTTTCTTTCTTTCTTTCTTCCTTTCTTTCTTTCTTTCTTTCTTTCTTTCTTTTTTTAGAGAACAGGCTCTTGATAGGTTATTCCATCCCAAATGATCAGCCTTAAACACAAGAATGTACAAACAACACTGACTGTGCTCAGCACAGAGTTCTTTGGCTATTTTTCTTTGCCTATTTCTTACCTGCCCTCCTTGGACACTAAAGAATACATGAAGAGACTTAGCTCAAAACCCTGTAGCTCGAATATGGAGCAAATCTGGTTGGAAACAGCCTATTTAACTGACATTTGAGAATCAAGAATCAATAGAAAATACTCTTCTAGATATTACAACCCCTGTTCAGGATTCAGTAATTTGGGACATAAGCCACAGCAGGAATGGGCCTATCTTATTCTCTGGAAGAACTCTTTTACCTCAGTCTTTCTTAAACTTAATCTCAGAGTCAACACAAGGAATCAAGGATCAGCCAGAGAAGTATGTTCTGTGTCTACTTTTTCTCTCATCATCCTTGCTTCAGTTCTAAATAAAGACTTTGGTCTTTGAACTGCCAAACCCAGTCTTTTCCCCTAAGTAAAAAGCACTCAATAAATGTGGTCATGTAAAAGAATAATGTATGATGGTTGGGATTAGAAACAAATACTAAACCCAGGTTGGAATTAGGTCAAGAACAAGTTTGTTGTATAACATGTTATAGCATATGAGATATAAAACATAACCTTTTATGTTTTACTTTTTACACATACACATGCAAACACACACACACACACACACACACACACACACACACACACACATTTTTTGCACTTCTTCAGGGATTTATTTGCAAATGAATATCTCAATTATCCTTTCTGTTTCAATTCATCTTGAATAATAAAAAGTATTAATTACATCTGATAATTATATTTGTAGTGAATATATTTGAGTAGAAAAGGTGCATAATTGAAGAGATATAACCCTATTTTAGATGAGAGGTCAAAATCATCAAAGTTAAATGGCAAGAGACAATTTTAATATATTGCTATTTTTGTTATATAATATCTATAATATGTATAATTTTTTTCTCTAACAAGACTCCAGACACATAAGAGAAGAGGCTTTTAAAAAATTGTAATTTATTTCAAATTTTTATAATTCTTATTGGACTCAGATAAAGTCCTATGATGGTTGACTATAAAATCAATTATCTTTATACTTGAGCTAAAGTTATATTTTAAATACTTAACATTTTCACAGTATTTGAAAAGTAGTTTTATATATATATACATAAAGTTTTATATATATATATGCAATAATCATAATTGTACAGTTTAATTTATTCACATATTTATCACACATATTTATCAAGATTCATTCATACTATTACAAGGACTTATATTTCTCTTGAAGCTTAATAGCATACTATTGTTATGAATAAGACTCAATCCATTATTTATGTATTTTAAAATTATATATATTGCAAAATGAGTCATAGGATAAATATGTACACATATTTAAATATAGGGAGACATATAAGTTTGTTAATATTCTGCTTTCTCTTTTTCCTTATATATTTGAGTAGAAATGTTGAATAATTGAATATAATAGAAATGTGTAATGTTAGTTAATGTTCTACTTTTCAAAATAAGAAATTTAGGAAGAAGACATAAATGTAACTTTTTTAATCCAAACCATATTAGTAAAAAAGATACAATCTATACTCAACATCAATTAAGAACCTTTAACTAATAGATATAAACTCTCAGCTTTAAATGTGATAAGCCATATGAAGTTTTCACAGGTAAATAAATGAGCAATGACATAGATATTAGTGGAATTGATAAATATTAATTGATAATTAAGTTGTTGAAGGTAATGAAAAAATATTCGGAATCATGAATTTCCCCTCAAGGGCCAACCCATCAAAATCAGTTAATGTCAAAATGAGATATGTCCTTAAAAATGAAAAGCAGCTTAGGCTCATGAAAACTCATAATTCAACTAATCACTACCAAAGTGTTTCAAAATTAGACATACTACTGAATATGGCTTATCATAAAAGGAAGTCTTATGTATAGCCAAAAGCTGGATTTCCATATTATGAATATGCTAAAGTCCTTATATAGCATTTTCTAAAATAACATAAAAGTTACTTATAATAACTTAGATAATCTTGTTCAAAAAAGAACCAGTCTGTAAGTATTATTATTTTCCTTTTACTGTTCTAATCATAACCTTCATCAGAACTGTGTATTAGTGAGAAGTAACAAACACCTTCACCAGAACTTGAAACAGATTTTCCTTAAGAATTTATAACATCGGTGTATATTATAAAAGTCTCCTCATGGCCAAAGAGCTCCGGCGATGTTCCTGAAGGTTCTCTGTCGATCTCCCACTCCTTTCCTTGTCTTACCTGTACCTACCCTCGTATCTTAATTACCTCTGATTCTTCCTGAATTTATTCTCTAGCGTATTTCTATAGCTGTCCTCTCCCTATGTTATTTTCACAAAGAAGATGAAAGATGAGTCCTTGCTTGTAATCACCAACCTCACAACTATTAGGGAAGAGCCAGGATGATGAAGCATGTCCAAGGGTCTTTATTATCACCAACAACTGGAACTATGTGTTTAGCAGAAGTAGAGAGTCTGTATTGATTTAATTTTGTACTGAGGTTTCATGGTAATGGCAGTGACTCTCAGAAGACAGAAATAAAGTATCCAACAGCATTCTGCTAATGAGGAACTCGGTCATATGGGGACCTTTGTCCAATGACTGCAGAAAGGATTTTCTACTCGTTTAAGAACAGCAGTGAAGAGAAGGGATAAGTAGATGGAATCTCCAGACCACTAGACTTCAGTGAGATGAAGAGATTTCCACGAATATTTTCTATAGGTGAAACAAACATTTACTCAAGTTACTGGTATGTATCCAGAACAAAACTATCTTACCAGCGACAATCAGTTGATGAAGGTAGAGGAAAATAAATGGGCTTTTTTCTGTGAAAGGTATTTCATCATCGGAGGCAGATGGTAATGTCCCAGCAATTAAAGCATCTGAGAGTCAAAGCCACAAGGAGTCATAGCTCTTTGTTTTCTTCTGTATGAGGTTCAGTTTATGTGAGTAGTCTTTGGTTTGGGGACTGGAGACAAAAGACACCATAACCCCACCTCTGTTCAGGTTTAAAATATGTCTAGGAGAGGTACAATAGCTCATTAGAGTGCCTCACCTCAACCTGAAGCTGTCACTAGTGGCACACAAACAGAAACTGTAAAAAGCCTCTGTGTTATTGGTCCTGGGCCTTTATAACCTCCTGCTTCCAATTAGAATAACAAGCGGATCTACACTGTGCTGGAGGGTGAAGAAACTTGATCCAGGTATTCTGCTCACAGGGCAGAGGAGGAGTGGAAGAAAAGAGAGGGCAAAGGCAGGCACATGGGACTAAAGAGGGTGTATGTGACAGGAGTGGGACGGACAGCTGGCTAAGGTCTACCCACTGTAGCTGAAGATAAATGTACCAAACTTCTTAGCAATGGGTAACATGCCAGTTCTGCTGTGTTTCTTTATCCATCCTTCTTCTATCTAATCTAACTTTCACCTTCACCCCTTTAATACCAGATACTCTCTTCTTCATGCATGTTGCAAGTGTCTCCATATATAATGCACCAAGTATCCTCTTAATCTCCAAGTGTTGGAAATCCCCTACACATATAGCTAGCCTAAAGGTTAATAAAGCCTAGAGATTAATAAAGTTATAGAGTGAAGTAGTGCATGGAAGAAGAACCTGACCCAAAGGGTACACAAAACATCCCTAAGTCCACTTTGAGGATGTAGGTTGCTTGCAGACAGTCCCACTAAGTCATAAAAATGCAGAAAAATGTCAGAATGAAATAATGATAGAATGATGGCTTAGAGTTTAGTGTAGAAAGTGGAGTTCAGGCACTTCTGAAATCTGTTTGTCCTCGTTTATGAGAGCTGGCAGTCTTAACTCTTTCACCACATGTTTGAATTTCCATGTTATATCTGCCATTCTTTCCAACCAAATTTTAGGCAACTGACAAACAGTTCCCTTTTCATTTCTGGTTAGACACATTGTAAACTTTCATAACCTGGTAACTTTTTTGATTCTTTGGGACTATGTTTTCAACATTGCTGGTAATTGCATAGGAACCAAACTCAGTGAACAGTCTCAGCCTTCATGACCCATCAATTTCTGGTATACTCAGCTGAATATATATCGCCCTTCTCCTCACATGTCCTCAACCTGTTTTGCTCATTGGTTTTACATCTATCTTTTTTTATCCAACTGTGATAATCATCATTTAAATGTCAAAATCAGAAAGCAGAGCACCCATTTGTGAGTTTGCAGCACCCATTGGAGTACTCAAGTTTGTCCTTTCTAGAGTAACTACAGGGATCCAAAAGTTAAACCAGGGCTACTCTGTTAGGATACCATGACGACAGTATAACCAAATGTTCAATGGCAGTTCCAATAAAGGTGGTTATAATCATACTGGACAGAGGTGGTCAAATCTTTTGAAGCTATGCTTCAAAAGGAGAGCTAGGAGCTATGGTTGACTCTCATACAGATAGGGTATGGGAATAGGGGTATATTGGGTTATTTGAGACTTAGGGCTGTACAACCAGAGGGTAGATGTCTACCAACTAAGATGGATAGGCATCATGAATGAGAAAATTGGGAAAGAAGCTCAAGGGTTCAGGCCTCGGTATTTGGTTTCTTGTATTTATGAAGACCATCCACTATTAGACAGTGAGTAGGCGGTAAATAATGTGGATCTGGACTTTAGGAAAAGAAGCTAGGGTAAAGGATTGAACTTTGGAATTCTTTAGCATTTACATGGACACATGGGGCAGACAACAAATGTCATCCAAACAATATCTCCAAAGTATTTCAGATTCTAGGTTAATAAATATTTATTAAGCACTGCCCATATTCTAGACTCTGTGGTATGCAGCTTCAAATATTTAATCTCACAGAATCCCTATGTAAACCCTATATGAAATTTGATGTTATAAATTGTATAGTGAAGAAGAAATGGAGGCATAAAGACGAGAATTTTTTTCCTAAGGCAACTTTAGCTATTTCAATATGCAGAAGATTCAAACTAATGCTAAAAGTCACTTTGGTGGTGCTATGATTTGCTAATCCCTTCAGAGGCAATACATCATTCCTATTTACCTACTGAAGCTGTCATAGGATGAGGGCAAAATTTATGCCCAGGATTTTGTAGATGGTCTTCCTCAGAAAGTATTACTGACAGATTGTCAGCATTTTTTTCGGGGAATCTACTATATACCCAGTGGCATGTAGATGCAGGGATGTTTGCCATATGACGAGAATATCCTGCCCATCTCCAAGTGCTTTCAAGTACATTGTGGGACTCTAATCTCTCTCAGCTACAAACACCTGACTGCTTGTGTGTCATTGCCTTTGAATCTTTGTAGAATAGAACTACCTGATAGAGCTTGGCTTTAGTCTCATGCAAAGGATGGTGGCACTGGAGTATATGCTACATTTCTTTTTTGTTATGACACAGTAACCGACTGAAGAATTTTCTTTTTTTTTTTGGATTTATTTTATTTTATTTTACAATATAATTCAACTTTACATATCAGCCATAGATTCCCCCTTCTCCCTCCTCCCCCCCCCCCGCACACCCCCCATTTCCATCTCCTCCAGGGCAAAGACTCCCCGAGGATTGAAAACAACCTGGTGGACTCAGTCCAGGCAGGTCTAGTCCCCTCCTCCCAGGCTGAGCCAAGTGTCTCTGCTAAGCCCCAGGTTTCAAACAGCCAATTCATGCACTGAGCACAGGACCCGGTCCAACTGCCTGGATGCCTCCCAAACAGATCAAGCCAATCAACTGTCTCACCCATTCAGAGGGCCTGATCCAGTTGGGGGTCCCTCAGCCATGGGTTCACAGTTCATGTGTTTCCATTCGTTTGGCCACTCGTCCCTGTATTCCATCCATCCCTGGTCCCAACAACTCTTGCTCACATAAACCCTCCTCCTTCTCGCCAATTGGACTCCCTGAGCTCCACCCGGGGCCTGACTGTGGATATCTGCATCTAGTTCCCTCACCGACTGAGGAATTTTCAAGTGTTTATTTTGGCTCATGGTTTTGAGATACAGGCATTCATGGTTGGGATAGCAAAGTGACAAGACTGGGAGAGAGCTAGTCAATTTCTATCTGGCAGAGATGAATGCTGCTGCTCAGAGCTCTTTCTCACTCTTCCATTTTTATTTGATATGAAATGTCTGCCTACAGATGTTGCCAAACTCCTTCAGAGTGGAACTTCCCTTTTCTGTTGAACCTCTTGGGATATGCCCTTATAGACATGGCCAGAGATGTGCCTCTTAGCTAGATCTAAAATCCAGTCAAGCTGACAAGAGATTAACCATCACAAGTTTATCCCTTGTCGTCTCAGCATACAGACATGCCCCTATTAAATCATTACACCAAGCAAAGGGAAGGCGGGATATTCAAAAGAGAACATATCATTCTTACTTCTTTCCAGAACTGTGATCATAGACAAAGAATGCGAAATGCTTACTCTCTTTCCTCTCTATTTTAAACTCTCTTAAGTTTGAGATACATCTTACCATTTCTTCTGAACTTCAGGAAATCTGTTTGCTTGGGTGTAACCTAGCCTCCAGTATTTACCTCCTCATCTACTCTTTCATTACCTATGGCTTCAGGCATAGGGCAATTTCCTAATTATTTTCTAATTACAGTCTCTATGAAACTCTTTTCTCCTACTAGATTTTAATTTATTTAAGAGCAGGATCTTGCGTTAAGTTTAATGTAACTGCTACTAGGTGGCCCATCCTAGGAAGTACTTCAGACATCTTGCTGAGGGGTCACATTCTCATACTCTACCAAGTCTTTGCGATAACCATGTACTATGGCTCAAAGATCAACAAATTTCCCAGCCTTTAGGGCATAGACTTAACTTTAAGAATGTTACTGTGATTTCAATTCGTGTTTCCCAATATCAGTATGTTGAACAGTTGAGCATTAATTCAGTATTGGGAGATAAAATTCATAAAGTGGATGATATCTTGCCCTGACCTTTCTCATGGATTCCACTTCTTGTATCAGGACCTTGTAGATGGTAGTCCATAAATATCTCAGCCCACAAATATCCATAGCTAAAGTAAACTTACCTTAAAGCCTCTGAGTAATTCCTCAAGTATTTGCATTTTCTGCCAAAGGTGCTTCACTACCTATTTAATCTAAGAGAACTTTCGAGAGATCACTTCATGCCAGGCCCTTTCCACATTGCCTTTTAAAGGCCTCTTGTCTGTCCCATCTCCATCTGTCATTCCTTTAGTTTAAATTCCTGCCTTCTCTACCATGTAGTTTCTCTGGTTCCAACAGCATCCTTCATCAAATTCGTTTTCCATATGGCATCATTATTGCTTTTTTTCCTTTTTAAAAATAATCTAACCACTGTCTTCAAAGGTTCAGTGGTTAGCAGCTGACAGGACACAGAGAATGAGACTCAGAACATAACCACATAGGGTGTTCTTTGGCCCTGCTAATGTTTGCTACAGAGTACATGCACAAAACTTTTTCACTCCCTCCCTGTGGTGCTTTGAATAAAAATGGCCCCCATACTGCATGGGACTGACCATGGCCCTCTACATATATGTGGCAGTTATGTAGCTTGTTCTACCTGAGCAACTCCTAACAGTGGGACCAGGGGCTGTCCTAATGCTTTGGCCTGCCTTTGGGAACCTAGTCCTCATAGTGGGTTGCCTTGCCCAGCCTTAGTACAAGGAGAGGTACTTCGTCCTACCACAACTTGATATGCCATGTTTTGTTGATAGCCATGAAAAGCCTGCCCTTTTCTGAATAGAAACAGAGGAGGAGTAGATTGGATTGGGGTAGGGAATGGAGGAAAAAAGGGAGAGGAAATTACAATCAGGATGTAAAGTAAATAAATAAATTTAATTAATAAAAAAATGCCTCCCATAGGCCCATAGGGAGCGACAGTATTAGTACATGTGGTCTTGATGTGGCTTTGTTGGAGGAGGTTGGGCTTTGAGGTCTCAGAAGCTCAAGCCTGGCCAGGTTGTCACTGTTACTTCCTGCTGCCTGCGAATTCAGACGTAGAGCTCTCCAATACTTCTCCAGCACCATGTCTGCCTGAATGCCACTATGCTTTCTGCTTTGATGATAATGAACTAAATCTCTGAATTGTAAGTCAAACCCAATTAAATGTTTGGCTTTATAAGAATTGCTGTGGTCATGGGGTCTCTTCACAGCAATAGAAACCCTAACTAGGACACCCCCATCTATAAATAATACTTCCTGAAACTTGTCATTGTGTGTTGGACTCTGAATTATTTTTTATTGGGGTGTTCTGCTTTCTTCCTACCCTTCATTATTGGGAAAAAATTATAACATCCATTGAAGCCACAAAACACCATTCTAATTTTATTTCCGGTAAAGTTGTCTTGATGAGTGGAATTAATTACCCTCTCTTTCCTGCCTCTATAGTTTTTTTTTTTCTTTT